>APFE030680178.1:23501-34974 GCA_000404065.3 Pinus taeda
AATATAAAAATATATATATATATAGCAGACGCTTCCGCGGACGCTTCGCTTCCTAGATTTTTGGAAAATGACGCTTCCGCGCTTCCGCTTCGCGCTTCCGCTTCGCTCCCGCTTCGTGCAACATTGCACACACATATATATAGTCATCTTTTGATGTCAAATGGGTGCCTCTTTATAGGGGTCAACTCCACTAGAGGGGAGCCTACTCGATTTCTTTTGGAGCCAAAACTTCAATTTCAAAAATTCAAATTTTCTCTTTTCAAAAGGTCATGAAGAACATGCCTCAATATTTTTCTTTTTGACACAATAGCATGAAGAACATGTTTTACATTATTTACAAATACATCAAGAATAAAATATTAATTATGAAGACCGACCAGAGCTACAAAATTCAACACTAAGTATATTGGAGTTATGGTGAAGAACCTCTACAAGCTTTAGTTTGAGCCAGTAGCAGCCTTGAGAAGCGGAGGAGTTAGTGAGCAAAGTCGTGACTTTGGGGAGCTTTGGCATAGGCATACGGGTCACTTACACCAAGTAGCATTGGAGATTCTCAGGCAAACTGCCAGGAGGCTGCCACAGTACAGCATAGACAAGCATGACATGTGCAAAGGTTTCACACTTGGCAATTATGCCAAGACATCCTTCCCCAATAGCGACAACAAGACCAAGAGCATCTTGGAGCCAGCTCATTCGGATGTTTGCGGACCATTTTCCTCTCCATCCCTTATGGGATATACATATTATGTTACCTTCATTGATGACCACACGAGAAAGACTTGGATCTTTTTCATGAAGAAGAAAGATGAAGTCTTCACGAAGTTCGTGGAGTTCAAAGCCTTGGTGGAGAACCAGACCAATAGAAAGATCAAGGCACTGAGGTTAGAAAATAGTGGGGAGTGTATCCCCAACGCTTTCAAGGACTTGTGTGCGAAGGAGGGCATTAGGAGGGAGCTCACCGCACCTTATTACCATCAACAGAATGGGGTGGTTGAGTGCAAGAACCAGAGCATTGTTGGAGAGTCTACGGCCATGTTGCATGAATAGGGGCTGCCAATGTTTCATTGGGCAGAGGCATGCAACATTGCAGCCTTTTTGCAGAACACGAGCCCGTATAGGGTACCAGGCAGAGTCATACTAGAGGAGGCTTTCATAGGCAAGAAGCTTGACGTGTCTCGCTTTTGGATTTTTGGCAGTCTTGTTTGTTGCCATGTGCCTTCTAATAACTAGATGAAGTTGGAGACCACAACAGAGAAGGTCATTTTTGTAGGCTACAATGAGACATCTAAGGCATATGAAGGAAAGACAATGATCAGGCGTGATGTGAATTTTGAGGAGGAAAGGGCTCTCAAGAAGTCCTTGGAGCATAAGCAGTGTGCAACATAGAAGAAGTAGCAGTATCCCAAGCAGGAGGCTCAGCCAGCTCCTCAGACTTCATCACAGCCAATTATTGGGCAAGTCAAGTAGCACGCAGATGAGGAGATAGCACAGGAATGGGAGGAGAGAATAGAGCAAGTGGGGCCCACTCAACCAATGACTCCTAGTTCAGGGAGAGGATGTTCCAAGTGGGCAGATCAGTTGATCGGGGAGGTGCAAGAAAGAGTTGGAGCCCCAAGCTCCACATTCAGACAAAGTAAAAGTGAGAGATACACAAGGTACATGGCACTGATCACTGAGTTGATACACTCATAGCCTTCTTGTTACAAGGAGGCAGCCTCTCAGCAAGTATGGTGAGATGCCATGGTGGAGTATTCCTTCATCATGAAGAATGACATTTGGGAAATAGTCTAAAGACCAATTGGAAATCAATGGTTGGTTCACGTTGGGTATATAAGATCAAGCACAAAGTTGATGGGAGTGTGGAGAATTGCAAAACTAGATTTGTGGCCAAAAAGTTCTCTTAGGTTGAGGGGATAGACTACGATGAGGCATTTTCACCCATAGCCTGATACTCGTCCATTAGGACCATATCGGCGATTACAGCTTAGATGCAGTGGAAGATCCACCAAATGGACGTAAAAATTATCTTACTTAACGGAGTTGTTGAGTAGCCTGAGGGGTTTGAGACTTTCAGTAGAGACACACATGTTTGCAAGCTAAAGAGAGCTCCTTATGGGCTCAAGGAGGCATCAAGGGCACGAGATGCCCAAATATAAAGCTACGTTCTAGGATTGGGCTTAGAGTGAGGCAGATCCCAACTTGTACTCCATTGTGGTTGTGGGTCTTCCGCTCATTCTAGTGTTGTGCATGGATTGATACTGACAGGAGCAGATAGCCTGATCCAAGATTGCAAGAAGGATCTTGCAACGGAGTTTGAGATGAAGGACTTGTTGCCACAGAATCTAGCAAGGGTCCTAGAAGGGGAACCAAAGGGACAACTACTAGACCACATGACAACCATGGGGCAAAGACCCATTGTCACCTTAGTCAATGTACCCTTCTCTTTATGGGCTTTCACCAATGGGAGGAGTCCCAGTATGGAGGAAATCACTTGTAATGATGGGATCAATGATAAGGTATGAAGTGATTCCTAAGGCCCAATAAGGGAGAGACTCAATTAGGGCTCAAATCTTCAAGAGAAGTTAAGGGCTCTCCAAGAAAGACCTAGAAGGAGGATCTAGACCTAAGGTTAGAGATATCCAATGATGATGAGTATGCCTAAGGTCAAGACTTCCAATGTGATATACGACTTCTCAAGTAGCTTCACAAGATAATTAGACACCTTTAATAGGCTTTCATTGTCCTTGAGAGACCTAATTGGGGATTACGCAAACCCTAGGCTTTAGGATATATGTGGGAGGAAAATCCTCAAAGGTCCTTCTATGTTAAGGAAAGACAGAAGAAAGGGTCTCTTATAATTTATTCCAATGAATACTAAGCTCATATGACCCTCAAGAAAGCCACCAATCCAATAGACTCAAGCTAGGTCACCTTTTTAGGGCACACCTAAGGCATCAAATTTATGGAGAATTCACCGTGGGAACTCAACCAAATTTTAAGATCCTCTAAAGAAACACTAAGGAAGAGTCTTATCCAAACGGTTTCCTAAAACTCTCTCTCTAATGCAATTCACAAAATGCCCTAGCTAGAAGCCTACAAGAGAGGGGTCAGAGATTTAGAAGAGAGAAGAAAGAAGATATTCGTGGATGGAGGTTAAAGATGACCATCAAAGGATATGATTAGTGCCTAGACCAATGGGTGTATGGAGTCATAAATGCTTTAGATTAGCTAAGTAAGTCCTTAAGGAGGCCAAAAGTAGAAGCCCTAGCTTCCACTTTCAACAATTACCCTCTTCAAGCAAAGTCAATGGAGTTTCATGGACAAATTACAAAAAAAATCCACTAAGAACATTCATTTCATATTATCAATGAGTAACACATGCAAAATTTCTCAAGAGGCAATTCAGCGAACGCATACCACAACTTTTTCTACCGCGTGTCAATATAAATTTTTTAGACTGTAGTCACTGGTTAGAAGTCAGGACTCAGTGCTTTGGATCATGTTTGGACTCCTAACATATATGAGATACTTATTCATTCATGATATGTTGGACATCTATTGATAATAGACATTATGCATTGTTTGAACATGGCTTTACTGAATATCAATGAAAAATGTGTTTTTTTTTAATTCAATATATGTGTATATTTTGATTTATTGAATTCCCCGATTTTTTCCCAAGCCGATTAAAACTCTTCGCTCTTTTGCCTCGCCGATTTATTGCCGATTCTGAGTCTGGTAACATTGCATATACCTCAATACCACCTAGTACAACAAAAGAGCCAAGATGGCTTACTCAAACAATACAAGAGACACAAGGGCTAGTTAGAGTTCCAAAGACTTCCTTTCAAGTGAGGAATCCTCCTAAGGAGTTTCATAGTTATGTTGCATCAATGTCTCCATCAATGATTTAGAGCCTTCCAATGTTGAGAAGGAAAATTCAAAGTGGGTGTGGTAGGATGCCATAATTGAGGAGTATAACTCCATCGTAAAGAATGATTTCTAGGAGTTGGTTCAAGACCAAAGGGTGAGTCAGTGATTGATTTCAAATGGTTGTACATGGTAAAGGATGCACATTGCAACTAATGGTAGCATAGACAAGTACAAGGCTAGGTTAGTAGCAAGAGGACTCTCCAAAGGAGAGGGAGTAGACATTGAGGAGTCCTTTACTTCGATTGCAAGGTATACTTCCTTTAGAACCATTATGTGTCTTACATCAGTATGGATGTGAAGACAACTTTTCTTAATGGATTAATTGAGAAGGAAGTGTACTTAATCAGTCAAGGGATTCTAAGGTGCATGGTCAAGACACGCATGTGTGGAGGATGAAGAAATCCCTTTATGGGCTAAAGCAAGGACAACATGCATGGTACTCAAGAATAGATGATTAGTTATTGAGATTGGGCTTCACCAAGGCTGCTGCAAATCTTAATATATATTATTTATTAGATAGAAATCTGATCTCTGTGTCTCAGTCATATATGTAGACAACCTAATAGGCATTTTGAGAAGCTCGTTGAATGGTGCAAGATAGAGATGGCCTGCAATTTGATATGATGATCATCAACCTAATGCATCACTTCTTAGGTATACAGTTTGGGCAGGGTACAATTGAGGTCTTCCTTAGGCAGAGAAAGAATGCCATGGAGATTCTGAAAAGATTTCATACTATGGATTGCAAACCCTTGGCTACTTTATGGTTACAAATCTTAAGTTATTAGTAGATACAGATTCATATTTGGTCGATCCTCCATTCTATAGGAAATTAATTGGTTTCCTTGTGTATCTAGTGAATTCTAGACGTGATAATTTGTTCAATAATTGAAGGGTACAGTTCATTATGGTTTGAGGTACGTGGGAGATGGTGAACCAGTGCTAAATGGTTTTGTCGATTCTAACTGGACAGGAGATGTAGGTGACGGGAATTATTTCAGGTTGCTGTTTCGACTTGGGTTCAAGTTTGATATCCTAGTTGAGCAAAAAAGCAGGTAACAGTGGCACTCAATTCAGTAGAGAAGTATATGGCACCCAGTTCTGCTAGTTATGAAGCCATCTCGCTTCACAAGTTGATAGCAGAGTTGACGGATCAGATGTTGGTGCCTACAGTTGTGTATTGTCACTTGTGCAATTGAAGTTGCATCAGTCTATCTGAGAATCCAGTATTTCTTTATCGCTCCAAGCACATTGATATCCAGTAACATTTCCTCAAAGACAGTTTACTTGAGAGCACCTGGTTCTTGAGTATGTTCCTTCAGATTCACAAGTGGCAGATTTTTTTGACAAAGACCCTAACAAAGGTAAAGCTTGATCTGCTGAGGGAGAGACTAAGCTTAGTGGAGAACACTTTCCTTGCAAGGAGGGAGTGTGAGGATTTTATTTAGGTGTTGCTCACTCTGTGTTCCACAGCTCTGATTGCATCCTTCAGCATTAACAGCAGATCACTTGTCCTCAATTCCTGTGCATGACAGAGATGACTGTGTATCTGAGGTGCAGCACCAGTTCTACAAGACATTTTAGTCTTGTTGAATGAGGTTAGGCATGCATGCCCCATCTGTATAGACTGAGTTATGTTTATCATTCCCTACTTAAAATTGCTCTTCTGTGTTAGAGTTTGGTTTTCCAGAATTAGCATATGTTGAAATTGTGTACCCTTGGGAGGTACTCCCACAAGCCCTGGTTGATAGGCTTGTGAGGAGAAAACACCACAAAAAAAAGAGTTTGTGAGTGAGGCACCCAAATTTAGGGTTTTGGACCCAAATGAATGGGCTTGGAACCCAAGAAAGTGAATTTTATATTCTAATTTATTGTTGAGTTGGTGTTGAAGGTTTCTTAATGGACAAAGAGCCTCCCAATGGGACCTTTTGGTCAAGTAAAGTACACGCCAAAGGAGAGGCTAGAAGACAAGAGCAAGGAGCACATTTTCTCTTGTGAAGAAGGCAGCAAAGGAACCGCTGGTGTGCCTTAGCCGCAGGAGTGAAAGGACAGCTGTGGAGAAATTCTGGGCTAAAGGAGAAGACCAAATTCTAGAACAGCTGGACAGTGTTTTGGTTGCAGGCAGCTAGAGAATAAGAGGGTCGAGCTCAGTTTGCAGGCCTTCTGAAGGCCACAGCAAGAAAATAGCTAGGCCGCAGGGAAGCCGCAGGCCTAAAAAGGGCTGGACAAGACCTGATCAGCCTGCTACAGAGGACTGGCAGGGGCTACTAAAGTGGACTGGTTTACAGCTGTAACAGTGATTGTAAAAGGACTGGTTGCCAAGGACAGTAACAAGCCAAGGACCATCAGCTAAAGGTACAAGATCCGGTAATTACAGCTGTATGTGTTAATTGTTTTCTTTTTTTGGGCAGATGAGAGTTTAAGGGATAAGGCCTCAGCCCTGGGTTATTTGTCATAGGATTGACCTGTAATTTGGCATTGTATCGGGGATTCTAAAGGGCCACGATCCCTGGTATGGGAGCCCTGTGGTTTTCTTATTAAGGGACTGACAAGGAACAAGATTTGGGCATTTAACTCATGTACTACCATTGATTTAATTGCTGTTGTATTTCCGCTGTGCAAGTCATTTTGAATTTAGACACTGCTAGTGTGTTTATGTTCCTAGCTAAGGCATAGACCAGACCAAGGTTGCAAGGAACTCTAATGGAAAAAGTGTCATTTTTAGCAGCTGTTCTTATTTAGATTAAATGCCTTGCATAGAAGTGTTCCAGAAATAGCTAGGGCAAAGTCTCCAAGGTAAGAAACACTCTATCCTAGGAACTACTGCATACAGAAAGAGTGCACTTGGGAAGATTAGGGTCTTTGTCCACTCTTAGCCTGGGTGCACTGGTGGTGTGTTCTATTTTCGTAGTCTAGCCTTTCTTCTCCTATAAAAGAAAGCAAGGGTGACACTGAGATATGTGGCCATTGCTGTGCAGTTTTCTTTCTTTTTGGTTAATAAAGAAAGCAGATGTGATTTTGAGTGATGCAGATTTCTTCTAGCTTCTGCTGTTCATAACTGAATCTTGATGCAACACAGCTATAAATTGCTCAAATTGGATTAATATTATCATTTACTAGTTTTCACTTCACATGCCAAAGTTGAGCACTCAAAAACAGCCAAAAATTCATTGTGATAAAACAAAGGTGAACAACCATTGATTCTAAAATTGCTCAAATTGGATAAATATTATCGTTCATTGGTTTTCACTTCACATGCCCAAGTTAAATACTCAACAACCACCAAAAATTCTTTGCAGTAATGCAAAGGTGAACCAGAGTTCATTCTCCTTGCATGTTTATTGAATTCATATTAAAAAAATCTAGTAAAACATTTGCCGCTTTGCACGGTAATCTATTTAAGAACTCTATTACATTTAACTCCAGTTAAATTTGACTAAACTGAATGCAATGTCCTTTTCCTTAGACTACCTATTAGTGATATACTTAAAGAAATGACCTTGCAGATGTTCTCATCTACTCTCTTGAGAAATGCCCTATTTGATTAAACTGCCAAACGAACATATGCGAGGCAGCTCTCAGTCTGTTAAGGACCTTTCGATTAACTAAGTTAAACTAAAATAGCCAGAAAAAACTAATAGGATTTTGCATAGCAATCTCTCAATAAGGAATCCTTCTATGAGTTTGTATATTTCGATGATGCTCCCAAATTACAAACGCAGCAAGCATTACCTCCCATTATGGAAATATTTCTATGAATTGTAGTCCGCTTACAATAGGAATAGCTAGCTTGGGATAGGAATACAGTCCCCTTACAACAGGAACGGCTGATTTACCATAGGAATACCTTGCATTGTCCACACTCAAAAGCACTTTGGCTGCGACAATGCGACTGGGGTATCTATTCTAACAAATTCATCCAGGACTTGCACCTGGCCCCATCCACGAAAAACAGCCTTCATATGCAGGTGGGATGACCAACAAGAGGCGAACGCGTATTTGGGGATTTTGAACCTTGGTGGGAGGTATGAAACACCCCCACTTCACCATCAAATCAAGACCTGTTGATAATCCTGAAATGAGTTCGACAAACTGAACCCGGCTTTGCCCTAATTTAAGGAAATTCCGGCACTTCTTTTGTTTATTCTGACCTAAAGGACCTGATTGAACTAAAGTGAGAAAACAGCCAGCCGAAACTGGTGTAAGTTTCACCATAGCTAATAAGATCCATACATACAATATTGCAGTTTTTACTTAACAGGCCAAAGCGGTGTAGTTGAATCGGAACATTTCAGAGGCGCCCATTCTTCCCAGTAAAGTTTACTTTCACTTCATAGTTCACCCTAAGTTAGGTTCCTTTGCATTCTATTTAATGAATCCGGATGCCGCTCCGTCTCAGTGCATTTGCAGATAGTTTCAGTTCCCATGGAAGAAATAAATGCTTTCAGATTTATTAAAAATGTGTAATCAATACATACCTAAGGGATCGATGCGGCAGAGACGGCCTGAAGGAAGTTGAATGGGACTTTGCAGAGGAACCCTTGGGGATTAAATCTCCACTGGAGAGCAATCTGAAAGAAGTGTATGTATTGCCCGCTGCTACGGCCTGCGCCATGGCTTGTGCTTAGAATCTGCTCTCAGCTGCTTCCCTATTGAAATTTCAGTCTGAAGGCATTTATATGAGACAAAATACACGGAATCTTATAGCCAAGCTATTCTTATCTGCTTGATTGCTAAATCATAAGGCTACATTTAACTACTAATAAAACCTAATCTTCAACAATCCTGGTACAAAATAGTATGGTCCTGCAGTGAGCAATTTTAATAGAATTAAAGGCTGTTTATCAAGGTTCGATTCTTCTAACGGGTAGAACAATTTTTATAGAATTAAAGGCCGTTTGTCAAGGTTCGATTCTTCTAACGAGTAGTGATAAGAAGTTATAGCTGATTTTATGGAAAATTAAAAATGAAGTTTGAGGAAGGTTAAAAATGAATTTTGAGGAAGGAGTTTAGCTTTGAGGGTTAGTTTAATTTGGTTGAGTGTTCGCGAAAGTATTTTGTTAATGGGAGTTACTTGGTGATGTTTTTGAAGTTCGGGTTTGCTAACAGGATGTGATTTATTTTGGCGAATTTGTTTGAATATAAAATTGAAATAAAAAAACAAGAAAGGAGTTAGGTGTAAGGTTTTGTTGGAGTTGATTGTAATTTTTAGGTGTTTTTGTATTGAGAAGTTGTTTGCATTATGGAGAAAGATGTGGTAGTGATGTGCTAAATGAGATAGTGTAATAAAATATTAAGTCGTATAATAATAATGATAATAAGTATAACATTTTTTCAAGAGTAACTCAACTGGTAATTAAAGTAATGTGAGTTTTGAAAAAAATCGAAAGATCAAGGTTTAAATCTTGACCAAATCTTAGACTCGAGAGGTTTATAAGTGGTTAAAAAATTAAATTGATTCATTTCAATTTATTTTATTATAATTGATGCACAGCGAAAATAGTATTACAGCTTCTAAATGGTTTGACTATGCAAGACAACTCTATGAGCAGGATCCCAAGGTTAACCCTCCCTCCTTGGTCAACACTATGAACTCTTCACGGTGCAAGAGGTAGATATGGGTATCAAGAAGTTGGGTGTTGGAAAAGCAAAAGACTTAGTTGAACTCCAAGCATCTAAAGTGGGGCTCAAAGATTCTTGCACCTCACATTACAAAAATTTTCAACAACATCATACAACAGGGGTTCCCCACAAATTGGACAACTAGTCTGGCAATACCTCTTTTCAAGAGTGGTGATGTCAATAATCCCTCCATATATAGGACCATAATGATAAACCCGTTGTTTGCAAAGTTATTTGGAAGCATGCTAGAAAATAAAATTAGCAAGTGGGTAGAAGAAAGAGATAAACGTGCTAAAGGGAAAGTAGGTTTTAGACCTAAACATTCCATAGTTGATCATTGTATAACTTTAAAGCACATCATTGAAAAAGTTTGGGAGGAAAAGGAAGAAGTTTTTTGTTGCTTTGTAGATTTCAGAAAAGTGTTTGACACGGTTCCTAGGGATAAGCTTTGGCACAGAATGGAAGAACTTGGAGTTCTTAAACATTTGAGAGCAGTTGTGCATAGGCTGTATGAAAAGGTGAAAGTCAAAATTAGAACTTCAGTGGGCATTTCTAAAAGTTTTAGAAGCGATGTCGAGGTCAAGCAAGGTTGTCCATTGTCTCCTACACTTTTTGGTTTATATATCGAGAAGCTTGAGGAGTGGTTAAATTTGCAAGGGGGTGATTGTACCCATTTGGAAAGTTTGTTATAAGGTTTCTTTTGTATACATATGACCTTATTATGATTGCTAAATTTGCTCTTGGTTTGCAAGAGCACTTACTATCCCTTGAGCATTTTTGTAGAAGGGTGGGATGCAAGTCAATATTAACAAAACGAAAGTAGTGGTTTTCTCTATAAAAAAAAACATAACCAGCATAAGTTATACTTTGAAGGCAACATTTTGGAAGAAGTTGCAGATTACAAATACCTCGGAATTGACTTCAACAAAAATCTAAGTTGGGATGGATGTAGAAAGAAAAAAACTTTGGGAGATTAGAAAGCAATTTAATGCTTTTCAAAATAGGTGTAGGGAGGCAGAGCTATGGAATGGAAAACCACTCAAACTATTTTTGGGCTTCTAGTGATTCTCTATGGTTGTGAGTTGTGGGCCAGTGGTACATCTGGCATGCAGTGGAAACAAATTGAGAAAACCTAGAAGCGTTCAATTACAAACAAATTTTAAATTAAAAGTGCAGTTCCTTATGCTATCTTGTTAAGTGAAACAGGGGTTGCTCCTATTGAAGCAATTGATATGGTGCGAGTCCTAAGGTATTTAAAAAAAAAATGAGCAAATGGAAGAGGGAAGATGGCCTAAAGTTGTCTTTAATGATGTATTGTGCAAAAGAAAGAAGACTTGGATGTAGCAAAGTAACAAATGGTTTAGTAAATGGGGTATTTGCTTGAACACATGTCCCATAAACATTAAAGAGATAAAATATTTTGTTATGGATAAGTTCAACAAGCGTACTTGGGATAAGGAGCTATGGAAAAAGAAAAAATACTATATTGAAGTGTTTAATCCCACTCATAATCATCAGCAAAAAGGGTACATAGAGGCCAATATTTTTTGGAGAGCCAAAATTCTTATTGCTCAGTTAAGCACTAATTCTCATCAACTTCATTATGAAACAGGGCACTGGAAAAGGCCAAAAGAAGTGTGGGAGGAAAGAATATGTATTTTTGTTCTTCTGGAAAAGTGGAAATAGAAAAGCACTTCATTTTAGAATGCAAGACCCTCAAATACAACAGGGAAAGTTATATAGATATTTTGACAACTAGCTCTTGGGATGTTCTATTTAGCGAGGGGTTTGTCGAGAAGCTGGGAGTGTTTATTGTGAGGATCATAGGGAAAGGGTCGAATACATCCACCAGATGAAGAAGCAATCTATCCTATAGGTTGTCTTAAGCCTCGTGGACGTTAAAATAATTTTCTTTCTT
>APFE030680181.1:0-10102 GCA_000404065.3 Pinus taeda
AAAATAAAATCAATTTAGCATTCCAGAAATAAAATAACTTCTTAATCCAAGTTATTATAGACAATTAACTCGATTCAGTTTTCAGTTTGGAATAATAATATTTTCACTATATATAAAAAAAGTAATAATCTTTGTTCCACCTTTTACCCAAAATGGTAAAACAAATAATTTATTCACATAGTTATCCAGGTCATCACACCCCTCCACCCCTTGTGATGAACGAAATTGAGTGAAATAAAATCCTTTTCCACAAGGAAAATGAATACAAAAGCAAGATTAGTTACATTTATTATTTAGCAAAATGAAGGTTTCAACTATATAAGCCCAAGGACTTCATTGTCATATTGCAAAAATGTCGCATGGAAGAGAAAACCATAGTATGTGAATTCTATTCACATGATATGGTGCTTCCTAACTCACCATCATGGGATCCAAATGCCCATGTGGTGGGAGTCCAACTTCTAGCGTTTTCATCCTAGCTAAGGAAAGAGGAGATAAGGGCTAAGGAGGTGAATAGCACACTCAGGGAAAAGGTTATCAAACCACTATGGATAAGATAAGAGTTAACTAACCCCCCAATATTTATTACAAGTCGCAACATTCTCATGGAGGAGTAACAAGTTGGATTCCAAATTTGGAAACATAAATAGAAGGAAGTGATACTCCACTTCAAGGGCATGATTAGACTACTAGGTGATGAAGCCATATAGAAATGGAAGAGAATATGGTAGGCTATAACATATATCTTACAATTGAGGAAACTATACAAACCCAAGAACATATGTAATGCCTTGTATAAGATCCAATTCTACAAGATGATAACTAAAAGAATTGGTATACAATGGATTATACTAAGATTCAACATGCATTTCCTTCTAAGGATGATAAAACAAAACAATTTGGAAGAAGAACCAAGAGAATGAAAGGAAGTATGGGTTAAAACTATGTTTTATTTTTTAGAAGAACTGCTTAGGTATAACATGGAATTTGAGACAAGTTGCTAAAGAGATATGGGAACAAAAACTCAAGGATCATGAATATTCGAAAGGTGAATTTCTGGGAAATGGAAAACATTTAAGTAGGGGGTATGATGGGTGCATGAATTGTGCATCTAAACAGCCATATTTAACCTATACATCTTAGGAATACATGTATTTTTGACATTTATTATTATGCATTTTTCTATTTTACATGTCATTCCTTGTGTTGAAGTGTGCGTTTAATATATTTAGCAATACTAATGACTCTTATGACATATGGTAAAATTAACATCCTAATTTGGACAAGTTTATGAAGGATAATAAGCTCCTTCAGTAGCCCCACAACCTCCCACCATGAATATAGGGAACCAATCCCCTTGGATGATAATATACATCTACAGGATCGCAAAAAATTCAGAACTATCATTAGTTAGTGACATGGTGGCTACACAAGAATATCTAGTGGAATAATTACCATGATTCTAGGGATTTTTTAGGGAAAATTGGTCATTCTATTGAGCATGTTTCTCCGTCACATTTTCCATAAGAAGGGAAAGATGATTAAGTTAAGGAGGTATTTTTTTGAGAAATAATCATATTATTCCTCGAAAAGATTATAAGATTTGGAATTTTCATTCAAGTCATGACAATTTTTTATTAATCAAAAGTCAGATATTTTTGTGAGTTTTTTTGGTTGCATTCATTTAATCTTTGGGAGAACCTTGGAAAGGGCCGACCCGTAGGTACCTTGGAACCCTTCTGAGTCTCATACTTTTTGTATCTTATTTCCACACATTTCCTTAAGCTGTTATTATTTCATATTGTCATACAGTGGTATTGGTATAGTTTAACGTTCTTGTAAATGCTTAAAGATAACATTTCTTAGCTTTTTAGTGATGGGAATATTTTCCATAAGTTATAATTAGTTTCATGTACCTTATTTCATTCTTCCTTTATCAAATACCTCACTTATGACATTTCTAGAGTTTCCTATATGGTTATAGTTATTCCTGTAGAAGTAAATAATTTCCTATCAATCAAACATGAGAGCTCTATTTTTTAATTATTCTTTATGATTCCATGTAGGTTATTTATGAAGCACCTCAATTAGTCAAAGTAGCATGGTTAAGCGAACATTGAGGAGTTGAATATTTTTTCTTAGCAATATCATTGCTCATAGTATCACATATCATATTTCTTAATGTATTTCTTCACTTTTATGAAACAATAACATAACATTATTTTTCTTGCAACATAGTATAGTTCCTTGAGTTCCATTGGTGTATTTTGGATTTTTGCATCTTTTATTTCCATCATTTTCATTTTCGCAACTTTGTTTCCTTTGATTCTTGGAACTTTGATTTCACAATTTCAATTCCTACACTTAGGTTCATGAATCCTAACATCTTGCTAGGCTAGATTGATTAAAGTGACTATTAGTTATCATTACCACATTCTAACTTAATCAAGAAAGTAATAGCTATCATAGATTAGTGTGTATTAAAAGAAAGGAAAAAGTATAAATTGTATATATAATGTGTGACACCTCTTCAACTTGTATGAACCCCAGGTTGACATATTGAAGTTGAAATGTTGAGGGCTACAACATTATTGAAAAAAATTATGGACCATCAAGAACCTTCCTGTATGATCTAAGGATGTTATTTTCCTCCCACACCAAAACATAATGTCATAAGGCCTAACCCTACTATCCAAATCACTTTAGAGAAACACCATTCCACTTGAAGAACAAATATCATGATGATAGGGCTTATATGGTGATTTAGGACCTTGCTTATTATGCATAAGCCATAAAAGCTTCTTTTGGGGCTCATTATGTTGTTTTCCTCCTCTTGTAATGTCAAAATCCCCAAAACTTATCCTCCTCTTAAGAACTGATATATGATTGGAGGTCAAATGTTAATGTTTGAAAATTGATAGTTTGAAGTATCAATCTTAACTTAAACATTAATTTTCTATTACTTTGGAAAAATTAATTGCTTATGCAAAAACATAAAGCATTATAAGATAAATATGTGGAGGGCTTAAAATATATTTCATTGAGTTATAAAAATTCAAAAGAAATAGATGAATATAGAGTTATGGAAAAGTTGCTAAAACATATTATATATTAAAATTGATGTATCCATATTTAGAATAAGTGTGCACTTTTTCCATTTATGCATGCCTATTTGGTGGCACCCTATATAGAAGTTTGGAAAGAATCAAAACATTGTAAAATGAATTAGGAATTAATGAAAATGTAAATTGAAATTTAAAAAAATCTTTATTATTATACAAAATAATTTACACATACATATTGGTAGATTTCAAATAATTTATATTAAATATGAAGGACAAAATAATATCTTTTTTTTAATCAAAATTTAAATATTAAGTCTACATGGGGTAGCTCAAGCGACAAGGGCCGTGGAAATGAAGTCTCACCGAACCGGAAGTCTTGGGTTCAAATCTTGGGCTACCCTTCCCCCGTAGAGGGGTACATAATGGACATGTAAATCGGAGAGTCCCGCCCCAGCTTACACACATAATAATACTATATAATATAAATAGATATATATATAATATATAATATATAAATATAGAAAAAGTCATATAAATTAAATGGCTAGTGAAATTAATAGTACAATCTTAAAACATCACAACAACTTATTCACATGATAAAGTTTTAATTAAATAAAAAATAATAAAACCATCAAATAACTCTATACTTTAAAATATTTTAATTATTAAAAATAATTAAATAATATCACCATATAATGTGTGTGTTGTAAAATCTTGCATATAGATATATATATATATATATATATGTGGGGAACAAGATTCTTAACATGGAGCTTTACCCTATTGTCATGGATATTTTTGTTATTTAAATAGGATTTTTTGCAATAGCCTCACATGCCCAATAAAACCATGGGTCACTTCATATTACATTAATTCATATGATATTTTTTTAATTAATCAATTTAATTAAAAAAATAAAAAATGAATAACTACTTTGAAGATAAATATGAACCATTTGTTTATGTGTACTATTACTAATATTCTAGAATATTTCATGGAGATTAAATCCCTACCATCCACCTAATAATTATCGATAATTAAATTAAAATTTTAGAAGCTTTATTACTTTATAAATAGGTTATGTAATTAATATTTTATTAATAGTATTATATTCAAATTATAAGCTATGAAATTCTTCAGGTTCACTTCTCACATAAATTTTTGTTATTATATTTGTACAAATGATTTGTTTAATATTATTTTCTTTTGAACACAATGAGAATATGTATTTGTATTAGATTGTGCATGGGTTTCAAAACATTTTCACTAGGAGATACATGGCTATACATTTAGTATTGGTTACTTATCCATCTCATCTATCAAAATTATAACATTTCCAACAAATACTTCAAGGTGTACCCCAAAAAAGGGAGTTTTGTAAGTATATACCTTACAAAACTTTCCACGCAAACGAAAAAAATTACAATTCATTGATCACTTTAAATACTTAGTTTTTCATGCAGATGATCCTACTCACTTTCAAGCAGGTTCATTCAAGTGGGGATTCTGAGCATAAAGAGTACTAGGGCAATCCTCCAAGATTTTCACCCCTCTCTTGAGATGATTTTTTTTCTTGTTTCATGTCCTCATTTTTCCTCCACAATGCATTGAAAATGTCATGATGCTTAATTAAAAATGCATTGATCTTTTGTTTCTTTCCCATGGTGATGTGGCCCGTCCACGCGGCCCCTCTCCAACTCACCTACCCACAGTACTTTCAGATTTGTTTGTTGATTGTGGTTGATTGTTAATCTTTTGGCTCGGTCCGATATTGAATGCGACAGTGATTACCTATCTACCTCCCGGTACCTCGTCCGTTCTCGTGCTAACACCTGTCCACCTTGGTTGTGTTGCAACCCTAATTCTCCCGGTTTCCCTTTTGTTGGTTCATTTCGCGCTCATTGTCATTTTGCTCTGTGGTTTCATTGCTCTGCGACCTGGTTTCGAGCTCGGCTCTGTCTCTGAGATAACAGTTGATACTTAGTCCTTTTTACATGGATTTCTTGCTCAAATGCTTGGTTTTTCACCGTGGTTCCACCTGTACACTTGGTTCACGCATTCGTTGGTAAGTTATAACTCTGTTAGTGGTTTTGTTGTCGGATTATTCTGTGGATTGCTCTATCGACTGGTTATCTTTCTGAGTTGTTGGTTTGCTTCGGTCAATGGCGCTGTATCTCTGTGGTCGTTTCTCAGTATGGAGGGTTTCGGCTATGCTCAGTGGCAATGTACATTCGATGGTCTGCAACAGCTGTTTTCCGTCATTCAACTCGTCGTTCAGGTAAGCTTAAGTTCTCTGTTATATTTCCTTTTTCGCTTCTCTAATAATGACTGACCAATTTGGCCCCTTTGTGGTCAGGTTTTGTCTTGGTGAACAGGGGAATCGTTCACCTACAGGTACAGTATCTCCCCTTCTCTTTTACTCCTCGTCTTCTTGGTTATTTCGTTCCTTTACTCATGAGTCTATGGTATGGTCTCGGGTCAGGGTTTTGTCACTCCTTCAAACCCTAACCTGGTTGCTTTCTGTCATTGCAGGTGACGGCTCCGTGGCTCTTCGCAACAAGTTACGGCTTCATGCTTCTGGGTAGCTCTATGCTTTTCGTTTAGTTGGTTTCGTATGCTCTTAGGCTACCTGTAGATTCGTGTTGGTTTGTACCCTAGGTACCCTGTTGGTCTTCGGCCATGTATTGTAAACTCGCGTCTGTATTTTGTTACTGTAGTATATAGGGTCTTGTATATTCTCTGTCACATCTGTTAATGGTGGAAAGGGTTCGACCCTCGTCACGAGTTTCGTTGTAAACTTATTTGGTTGATTCAGGCCTGCAATGTAATATATATATATATGTTTGGAAATTGCAAAATTTGTATTTAGTTTCCTGGGTTTTGTCTCTTACCCGGTTTCGACCTGGGGTCCTTATGCTCCTCAACTCCGCTCTTCCATTTATGCTTTGTTGTTTGCTTTTCTGGATTCGCCGTGCGCTCAGTTATTTGGGATACTGCCTGTGTATTCACCTGCATTGTTATTTACTATGCGATTGTTCACATATATTTAAATTTGTGTTAGTGACTCTCGGTCACGGTATTTGTCTGTTAAAATAATTTATACAGAACTTCTATTTCTCAGAAATCTTGAATTCTACAGAACTTAGATATTTTGTCTATACATTCGTTTGTGCACAGAATTCTTAGATGAAGGAAAAGAAATTTCTCTCTGTCTATTTCTTTGAATATATTTCTTTGTTGCTTAGCTGCCAAACCCTCTTTTGGATTTCGGTTTTGTCATTTATACATTAGAGGCAATTCGGTTGATAACTGTAAGCAGTTACCTTTTACAATCAGTTAGATAGTTATGCTCTTTCATTTTCTGTTTGACAGTTTATAAAACTGACTCTGTCTAATCTGTCACTCTGGTCCCACAAAGGGTGACTGTGTACATTATTTGCAATAATCTAATCTATTAACTACAATTAACACTGATAGCTACAGTAAAGTAAAATAATTAAAAATTACCCAATAGAAATTAAACAAACTGTAGTTGACCTTGGTAGAGAAAATAAAATGAAAATGTAAGAACCTGACAGTCTTGCTGTCCCTTGTCGAACTGTTTAACCTTCCCAGTCTTTTTCTGAAACTCTGTCCGCCCTGTCTCGGTCTTCGCCCTGTCGACGAGATGCTCCTGGATCAGGCTGCCGGGGTAAAAGAGAGTTCTCATGGCTCCGTTCCATGAGCTCCTCCACCGAGTATCCGGCCTTCCGAATCTGTGCTTCGTCGAGCCAAGAACTGTCCTCCATTGGACGGTCCTTCCACTTGACGAGATAGCGCAGATACTCCTTTCTACGCGTCTGTTTGGCTACCTGTGTGCTGATAACTCCTTCAATTTCGTGAGTCTTAACTGACGGTAACTGTTTCTTCCAAAGACTGCTCTCGAACTGGGTGTCCCGTTGTGGCTGTACCATGTTTTCGTCTGCTGCCTGGGCATGATATGGAAACAGGTCTGCCACGTTGAATATGGGCAATATGCCTATATCAGGTGGCAACTGAATTTCATATGCATTCGCTGAAAATTTGCGAAGAATTTTTCATGGGCCGATTTTCTTAAACTTCAGCTTGTTGTACGTTCCCTTAGGAAACCTTTCCCGACGCAAATCCGCAAGCACTTCGTCTCCAACCTCCAGATGTACCTCACGCCGTTTGATATCTGCATGCTGTTTATATTTCTGTGTGCTGTCCTGTAACTTCATTTTAACTTTCTCGTGCAGTTCGCTCATTGCCTCGGCAAAGTCTTCCCCGTCTGCACTCCTCCTTTCCAGCTGTCCTAAGTCCCGTAATTCATGTACTCCCCGCAGATGCATACCATATAAGATTTGGAATGGGCTTAGACCTGTGCTCCGATTAGGCGAATCGTTGTACGCGAATTCGGCCTGGGCCAGAGCTCGATCCCACAATCACGAGTTTTCTCCTGTCAAACTTCGCAATAAATTGCCCAAACTTCTGTTAACTACTTCCGCCTGTCCATCAGTCTGCGGGTGATACGCGGAACTGAAATTTAACTGTGTGCCCAGCTTTTTCCATAGGGTGCGCCAGAAATGCCCTGTAAATTTTACATCCCTGTCTGAAACTATAGTCCTTGGTAAGCCATGTAATCGAACTACTTCTGTAAAGAAGAGGTGTGCCACATAGGTGGCGTCGCTAGTCTTCCGGCACGGAATGAAATGAGCCATTTTGGAAAATCTATCCACCACCACCATCACTGAATCATAAGCCCGCTACGTTCTGGGCAATCCTAGGACAAAGTCAATGCTAACTGAATCCCAAGGTCTGCTTGGAACTGGTAGGGGCATATATAACCCAGCATTCTGGATGTGCCCTTGCGCCAGTTGGCAGATTTTACATCTAGTTACATACCTCTGTACGTCTCGACTCATTTTCGGCCAGTAGTAAAAGTGTCCTAGCTGTTCCAATGTTTTATCAATGCCAAAATGTCCTACTAAACCTCCGCTATGCTTCTCTTTCACTAAATTTTCCCTCATCGAACAATCTGGAATACATAGCTGTCCACCACGAAATAACAATCCGTCCTACAAATTAAAATCCAGCCATGGGCTTGTATTTCGTAAGACAGGATTTTGGCATGCCTCAAAGGCTTCCTTGAAATCCGCGCCCATCTCGTACACATCCTTCAAATACTCAAACCCCATTATCTATATGCCGCTTTCCTGTAAGAGCAAAGCTCTTCTGCTTAAAGCATCCGCCACTTTGTTGGCTTGCCCACTTATATGCTTCAGCACGAAAGTAAAACTTTGTAGCTACTCCACCCACTTGGCGTGCTTATGGTACAATTTGTGCTGCTGTGTTATGTACTGTAATGCAGAATTATCAGAGAACAAAACAAACTCATTACCTAGTAAGTAGTGCCTCCAATGCTTCAAGGCTTGAACCACTGCATAGAATTCTTTGTCGTATGACGAATACTTCTGCCGGCTTTCGTTTAGTTTCTCACTAAAGAATGCCACAGTTCTATCCTCTTGACTGAGTACAGCACCGATAGCTGTCCTGCTTGCATCACATCGAACCTGAAAAGGTTTGCTGAAGTCGGGCAGCCTCAAGATTGGCCTCTCTGTTATTTTCCGCTTCAGAAGTTGAAAACTGTCTTCTGCTGCTTTAGTCCAGCAAAAAGGTTGACTGGCCTTTTTGATGGTCTCTAGCATTGGCGCGCAGATTTCACTAAAATTCTTGATAAACTTTCTGTAAAAACTCGCTAAACCGTGAAAGCTATGTACCTCGAATAAACTCTTTGGTGACGGCCAACTCATGATCGTTGTAATCTTCTCTGGGTCCATTTTCAACTCATTCTCCGCCACTACGAACCCCAGATAAATTAACTCCTTCTGTAGGAAAGTGCATTTCTTCAAATTTACCAGCAGTTTGTTCTGTTGCAGCTTCTCGAATACTCTTCGAATATGTTGAAGGTGTTCTCTTTTTGTCCTGCTAAAAATTAAAATATCATCCAGATAGACTATCACGAATTTTCCAATAAATTCCTTTAACATTTCATTCATCAGTCTCATAAATGTACTTGGAGCGTTACTCAACCCAAACGGCATAACCAGCCATTCATACAGCCCTTCGTTGGTCTTGAAGGTTGTCTTCCATTCGTCGCCTTCTTTAATCCTGATCTGATGATACCCACTTTTCAGATTGATTTTCGTAAAATACGCTGCTCCACTAAGGCAATCCATCATGTCATCCATCCTAGGCAAGGGAAACCTGTAACGGATGGTGATCTTGTTTATAGCCCGCGAATCTGTACACATTCGCCACTCTCCACCCTTCTTGGGTGCAAGGACTGTAGGTACTGCACAGGGGCTTAAACTCTCTCTGGTCAGTCCCTTGTCCAACAATTCCTGCACTTGTTTGCGCACCTCTTCATTGTCCTTTGGACTCATTCTGTACGCTGCCTTGTTTGGTAAACTAGCTCCCAGTATAAAATCGATATGATGGGTGATGCTCCTCTTAGGGGGTAACTTATCAGGCAATTCCTCTGCTGCAATATCTTGAAATTCTTCTAACAACTCCTGTACTTCCTTAGGGAATTCTGTTCGTTCTGTGCTTAGCAATACTGGCTTCATCCTCCTTACAACTGCAAAATTTATTTCAGTCTTATCAATCTGTCTGATGAACTGTTTTCCTCCCAATAACAATGCCTTTGTTCCGCTAGATTCTGCTGAATCTTCCTCTTTGATGGGCACGAGTGTGTGTTTGACCCCATCCTTCGTAAACTTGTAATAATTTGTCTTTCCATCGTGTGTCACCCTCCTGTCATACTGCCATGGTCTTCTGAGCAGTATGTGGCACACGTCCATGGGCATAATATCGCAGACCACTGTATCGTGGTACTTGCCAATGCGAAACTCCACCTCGCATTGTTCATCAACCAACAGTTGGTGGCCTTTCTGTAGCCACGACACCTTGTAAGGTGTGGGGTGTTTTAGCCGCTTTAACCCCAATTTTTCTACCATCTCAGTGGCAACCAAGTTATC
>APFE030680190.1:12571-27172 GCA_000404065.3 Pinus taeda
ATATATAGGAAATGGATTGGTTCATTGATCCAAAAAAATAAAACATAAATTTTTGGTACTTCCTCACAAGCTCAGTTCTCATAAATATGCATGAAAATAGTGGAGGATGAGTAATTCAAGGGCTTACGGTTTAGTAAGATTTTGTAGAGTAGACGAGAGAGGAAAAAGAGAGTGACTAATCATATAGTTCATAAGTCTTCAAGAGTTATACACTTAACACATAGAGCTCGAGGCATTAAGGATTTCTATACTTATTTGAGTTACAAGAAGAAATAATGGATGAAGGAGGGGTTGAATGCTATGATTCATGTGTTGCAGATTGAAAGATATGATTTCAATAGTCCACACAGGTATATGCATCAACAGTATTGAGACAAGTGAATATGTGATATAATTACAAGCACTTGCATTCACATATCAATACAAATAAATCTATGAGGAAGCTTGAAACATTTATAGCAGCTATAATTTGCATGAATACAAAGAGGAAAGATGAACATAAAATGAGATTTAATAGAAGGAACACATACTATAATACTTAAAGGGGGAATCACTACCATATCCTTGATATTCTGAAAACGATCTAAGTTACAAAGAAAAATAGTCTGAAAATGGCATGTAGTCTTTTCTATAGAATTTACGAACCTTTGTTAAGTCTCTATTTCCCCTATTTATCTAGAGAGGGGAGCAAGAATATTGATTACAACAAAATATCTCTATTATAGACTTAGCTCTCGGGTTGACTAGCTGTCTCAGTCAGAGATGGCTCTGTGGCCCAAAGCAATACATAATTAAAAGACCAATTGAAAGGAAAGCATGTTACAGGATAAAAATAAGTAAAAAACTAGACAGAAAGGTAAATGAAAAGTCTTTGTACCCATCCTATGATCACCTCTACCTCAAGTTGTAATTTTCTCACAGTATGGCATCCTGTGTTGGTCAACTAACCCCGTCTCTTCTCCCTTTACTGATTGGACACCTTGTTCTGTGGAGTAGGGGTTGGGCCAATTGTAAGTTCCAGTATTTGCAGTCTTTGTTGTGTAGATGGAAGGGGCTCCATGCTGAGCCATTAATCTTCATGGGTCCCATGTACTTCTCCATTGTTGTGCCATGCTCCACTTAAGTCGTTAGTTGTCGACCCATCAACCCATTAAAACTCTATTAAATATTATCAATGCTGTGAAAATCCGCATGTCATGTTTCATGGTGTACCCGGAAGTCCTTTGAACGTAGGCCTTTAACACAGGAATAACACAAAACAAGTGCGATGTGACTTCCCTTTAAGGACCCTTTTGGTGTAGCGGCCTTATCTTCGTTGTCATCATATAACTACAGGCTGGGACCAGAGGATTAACCTTTCAGGTGCTAAGGCCTTTAAACCTGTGTTCAGGGAGTCTTTTTCCTTTAGAAGTTGAAATTCCTTTAAAACCCCCTTATAATGCATTGACCGATATCCCAGATGTGAAGACCTCATCAAATAGATTGCGATAACTTATTGCATCTGGGGTCATTTTTCTTTGTTACTCGAAATCCCACATCCCGACACTTGATAGCATTTTACCTTTAGCTTTTCCCCAAGACATCTCTGATCTCTGATCTACGTGGGTAACATCATCATTTCCACATGTCACCCTATGAGTGGTGACACATGTCACCTAGGAATGGCCCCAAAGGACCCCTGAAAATGCTCAAACTAAGTGGCACGTGTCATAATCCATGTCAGCATCTGTATTGCCCCATGTGCTCCATATTGCCACGTCATTTATGACGTCAGCTACCTTGTCAGCTCTGAGGACCAATCACATGTCACAACATGGCCCCCTGTAGTAGAGAGAAAAAATCCTGTCAGACCCTATTTTCACAGCCATTTCTTTTGTTAATGAATTTCAACCCTCCTCGATGATTTTTCACTAAATCAAAATATCGCAACCTTGAAAGGTTTTTGGGGAGGTAGCCCCTTTGTTCCTACGATCTCCGATAATGTGGGAGTATAGGATGAGAGATTTCCCATTGTTGATATGTCATACCGCCACGTAGAGGAGAGAGAAATGGGTGGTCCTGCCTTGATTTTACCTTTCTTTTCATTTGTATTTGGTTATTGTCCCTTCCTGGAACTTTTACGTTGTATCATAGGATCGACCCCCACACAGTCTTGGAATGAAAACCTCGTAGATCACTAATATCTGGGACTTGGCCAATTTGCAGGAGCACCGATGCCACGTGGAGGAGAGAGAAGAGGGGCAGCCTGGTCTTTGTTTTTTCAAGAATTTCCTTTATAAATGGATTTTTATCCTCCCTGACAATGTACCACTATATCGTGAGATTAGTAGTTTGTAGGTATTCTAAGTTCATAACCCCGTTGATCTATCGATTTGCGGGATTTGATACTTGCAAGACTTTGGGGTCACCAACATGCGAGATGCGGGGTCGCCAACATGTGGGATGTGGGACTCGTGGGATGCAGGGCCACTGACATGTGGGATGCAGGTTCGTCCAATGTGATTTTCCTTTGTCCCTTTAATGTTTTTTCTTAGTTTTCTGGGCTTTCCATAGGCAATCTTTAATAGGCTCTAACTTTTGATCCAAGAGTATGTTTTTGGACTTCTATATACCTTGGGAAAGATCTTTCTGAGAACTAGGCAATGGAGAGGGTTTGATTAAGCTCTGAGATTTTATGTGGCCTGGGAAAGTAGCTCCAATTTCACTACTCTTGGGAAACCTTAACCAATTGAAGCCCATAATGTAGTGAATGACAACAGGTGGCATCACTGGAAGTTTCACTACACTTGATCCTAACCTTCTAGCTAGTTAGGTTGGGAGTAGGCCTAGATACATTATAATTTTATCCTCTTGCACTCATCCTACACTCATTTTCTACAGTCTCTCTTGTGTTTTCTAAATTTTATCTTGCATCCTCTTTTTAGTTAGCCTCATTTCAGTTTACTTTTTAATTTATTTATTTCTATTTTGTCTAGTCTCTTGTTTGATATTTTGTTTGATAAGAATTCATATGAAGGATCTTCCCTTTGGGTCAAAGGATAATCTAGCAAAATAGAAAAGGGATTTGTGACACTACAACATTTGGCTAACCTTTAGTCCTTCTCTGTCTTGGTTACACCTTTTGGTTGATGATGTTCTGATGGATAATACTATCCTTGCGTAAGGAAAGTTTTATGTCAAACCATGATATCCATGTCTATTCTAGAAACCTTATGTCTTCACTTGGTTCTTTATGTTTTGGTGTTTTCCACACTAATCAGATAAAGTAGAAAAGGAAAATGGGAAAATCTATAGGAGAAAACAAATATCATAGGTTTTATATATGCTTCTCTAAAGGAAAAACCTCTTCTACTCTCAATAAGTTAGGATTTGTATTCTTCCCATGAAATGAATAAGTGCCAATGAACAATCGCCTATAAAGTAAATAAATAAATAAAGGGTTAAAGAAGAGAAAGGATTTCCGCGCAGGGAGGTGAAGCAAGCAAATCCATTGGGGTACTGTCCAGGCTTACTAGCAACGAAGCAATGCTTGTGTTCCTGAAGTGACTCCATCAAGGTACTGTATAGGTCATCTGGTAGCTGAGAAACACCAGAGATGAAAAAATATACTCTAAATATCTTAAGCTAGCGAATAATATTACCCTTCTCCTGATTCGAAACATTTCTATATAGTTGACTTCATGATTTTGTTCAACATAAAAAGAATGAAGGGGATTGTGGTTATACATGGGGTAAGTGGGTAATCCAAAGTAATTTGAACTATGAATCAATGCTTCCATACAAACTAGACCCTGTACCTAAGATTTGACCAAGGAAGAGAAGCTGGATTGTTTACCAGTCTATCACCAAGTGTTGTCGCTATGACAAAAACACTCCAAAATTTTCCTACACTTAAATTTTTGAGCCTATTGTGGATCTTGCGATTGGTCATTTCATAGCCATTTCTTGGTTGATTTATGCTTTGTTAACTCTTTTATCTCCCTTCTTAGATTGTAATTGTAGAAGCCACCTGCTTACACATGCTCAATTGACAACAAGTTCATGATCACATTATTTTATGCAATCTTGAAAAATCAAAACACAATCCTTCAAGATAGTTCCTATGTCATGACCCCCCTAGGTCAATAGTTAGTGTTCCCTTTCATTGATAGTGTTTCACTTTTGGTTATGATTGTACTTCTATTTTGGCGAGTTTTCCAAACTACCTCTTTTGTGTGCCTTTGCTTTCGCGAGTGTCTCTTACATGTTTTTTACTATAACTTTTGCTTGATTTCACCTTAATTAGTGTTATTTTCATGTTATCTTAGCCATGGCATGTTTCACTTTCACCATTTTTCACATGTTACAGCTGTTGTTCACACTATTCTTTTCATATCACAAGTGTCGTCTTTTTTCATGGGAAGTGTTGCTTATCACAAAAAGTGTATTTTTTGCTTGTTTCAAGGGGTAAATTTGGTGTTTATGAGTTATAATATTCATGTATACATGTTTTACAATCATTCCCAAAGTTTCATGCACTATCACACAAGTATCGTCGATGTCTTCACAAAGTGTACCTTTGCTGTCACACTTGGGGAAAGTTGTTGCAATGTCGTCAAATTGAGGGAAGTATGTTGTTCATGTATTTTGAGTAATAAATTTTTTTTGGGGTCTTAATTTTTGAGGAATTAAGAATTTTTGGTGATAAGGCAAAAGGATCCTAACAAGTGGTCGAGATAGCCATTGGAAAGTTGTGGGAGAGACAACCGAGAAAGAGGAAGGAACTCACTAAAGGCTGGAAGTTGTGGAGGAATGATAGGAAGGAGCATCCACAGCCAAGTGGGAAAAGTACAATGATAGAGGCCGAATAGAAACAACCAAGCAAGGAATATGGTCAAGGGCCAGAGAAAGAACTAGTCGTCTAGGTTGGTGGGAAAAGAGAAGGAAGGACGAATGAAAAGGTAGAGATAAGAGAGAACACTAAAATGATGTTGCAGAGCTAGGAGAGTCGCTCTATGTATGTTATCTCATATGCCTTTTTACTAATTTTCCTTGAGAGTTTGTACTCTAAGAAGAGGCCCTTGATCCTGATGTAATGATATTTCTACCTAAACTAATGATGAATAATGCTTATTGGAATAGTTGTGCATTAGTTGAATGTTAATATAGTTCTTTAATTTTTTTTATATATGCGTGTATTTAAGTAGGATTTCCTTTATCAGCATGCATGACTTGTTGTGATCAGGCTTCTATGTGGAATGATTTAGTTTTCTTTGACTCTTGGTTCTCTGAAATGATTCCTCCCGATACTGGATTATGATCCCATCTAACTAAGGTCACTGAATGCTTCAGGTGAGACTCCTTGCCCATTTTGGGTAAGGTGAAAATTTAGGTGTTGTGCTATACTACAACAGAGCTTTGTTGGCCCCTGTGGTCAAACCCGTGGTCTCAAACCTATTGCTATTTTTTCTCTAACAAATGGTTTCATTTTCTAGACCCTTAAATTTCAGAAAGGGGTATGGAATATGGTATCAAGGATCTTTAAGAACGATCTGAAAAACTGGTGGAACAAGCAAGTGGACTAGTTTATTTCTCAACAAGCTCAACTCCGCCAATGAAGTCTAAGGAAGTTGAAGGAAGATATCCTGTACTTGAAACTAGCTAGTGATCAATACTATATCTTCTTGTGTAAGCTTCTAGAAGAACTTTACAGATGGTTGCAGAGATTGCAAGTAAAATATAAAACCTACTGGAAAAAACCCATTTTTTCGTACTTAGACTCAAGAAAAACTTATCGAGCTACACCACCTTGACACAGATCTAATGGGAGCTATGGATTTCTAGGTACAAACCAAGCTAGAAGGATACATTATTGAGTTCAAAGTAGAGAGTCATCCATCTTTTTCTAAAGATGAAGATGTGTTTAGATTGGGGTTGCGAGCGAAACTACTGAAGGAGGTTCCTTTATGGATTAAGGCTCTAATGGTGGAGGAAAGCATGTTGGTGTTCCAAAAATCAAGCATGGAAGCTTAAATGCCTAGTACTAGGGGAAGGACCAAAAGGGATGGATTATACTGAGTGGGGAACTATGAGAATGTCATGAGAATGGACATAAATGACTTTCAAAAGGCCAAGGATCTAAGGGCACAAAGGAGAGTGTGGATAGCTGAGAAATGGCGGGATAGGGCTATACAAGTGATCAAGAGGTGACATAAGAGTTTACACCAAGAAGGAGTGGTGTTAAGAGATCTAGAAGAGGGAGAAAGTGTAGAAGTTGGTTCTGCGAGAAGAGCAGAGATGAGCGCAACAATTGTGGGTCTGGAAGGTGACAGGGATCCACCCCTACTAGTATAAATGGAAACGTTGGATGGAATGGACCACCCAGGCTCAAAAGAAGGTCTGGATGATGTCGTGCACTATTATATAAGGAGATTATTTGCCAAAGATGATGTTTCCAAAGGAATTAATGATTTGCCTCCTCAACGCTCAGGTAGTATCTCCCCCAACCTTCCCGTGGTACTCTATCATAATCTTGATAAATTTATATCTAAGTTAATCAAAACTATAAGAGTTCACAATGTGCATGCTAATTACAAAGCTATTCCTAGTAGCATTGGAACTTGTAATAGTGGTATGAATCTACAAGTATCATTACAGCCTGGGTTGTGGGGATTTGTACTCCTCTCACAAGTTCAGTCAAATATGGCGAGATCATTTACCAGGTAACCCAAGTTCTCTAGTAAAGGGAACGATGATGTAGAACAACATTTGCATATATGCTTTGGAGGGTCCACCAAACAGTAGATGATGTAAAATTAATTGAAATCCAAACCTCTCAAGGAAAGATCCTTAAGATTGTTCATAAAGTGATCAAAGCTACAATAGAATCCAACTATAGATGATGTTAAGAGGGAATTTATGCAATAATGTAAGCTTCTTTAGACTAATCAATAGGGGTTGTCATAACTATGGGATATAAAAAAGGGGAACACGAGATTACATGGGAGTGTATTTAGAGATTTAAGGATGAAAACAATAAGCTACATGATAGATCCAAATCAACAATGGGACTGGTTTATCAAAGTATTATTGCCTCTCACCCATACATCATTAACAAAGAAGAAAATTGATACACTGCAAGATGCTCTAGAGCAAGAAAATCAGTTTGAAGCTATGGTGGAATACCCACATGCATATAAAGGAGGAGAAACACCTCATGATTAGTCCATTTTAGGTCTATAACATCACATTTCAAACCTGACAAAGAAATTAAAGGATCTGCAACCAGCACACCCAGCGTGACCGAATGTATGGTGTACAACTTGTTTAGTGGAAGGCCATGTTGCTACAGAATGCAAAAAATTGCGAGGCCCAAATGCTACATATACACCAATAGGACCACCTGGATATACACCTACTACATGAGTTGCACAGATAGGGATGTAAGGAGTTTACACAGGGAACATCAAATTTCATGTGTTCCCAAATTAGCAGAGTTCAATGCAATCAGAGAACTCTAAGATATGTAGGGCATATGGGCATCCCCCTCATCTTTGTCTAATACTAAAAAAATACTCTAACATTCCAAACAACACCTATTATGAATTAAGTACTTCAACAACTCATCATACTGATCAGTGTAGGGCACTAGATGCTCTAACTAATCAGTTATATTGATCGGTCTTCCAAATCAGTGAGACTCCTCGACGAGGAGGAGGAGGAACAAGGGGAGTTAGGATAGGAGGTAGAGGCCCAGTTCAT
This sequence comes from Pinus taeda, assembly GCA_000404065.3. Classification (NCBI taxonomy): domain Eukaryota; kingdom Viridiplantae; phylum Streptophyta; class Pinopsida; order Pinales; family Pinaceae; genus Pinus; species Pinus taeda. The sequence goes on from APFE030680190.1 coordinate 20,312, forward strand.
TGTTACAACTATGATCAAGAATGGCATGTTGCATAATATTTCCCACTGCTAGGAAGACCATGCTGCTCTCATTGCAGGGTGAGCATGCATGCAACAAAGGATTGTCTAGGGCAGATTGGGAGATGGGAAGAGTGCAACTTCTAGAGGGGAGAAAGTTTTATTAATGCGGAGCCAAGGTTTTTAGAGATAGCTCCCCTCTCACATATCAACATAATCACATGTGGAGGAAAAAATATTGGAGTTGACATAGGAGCCACGAAATAGCTCAATATCATAAGACTAGCCTCTCCAAAGCACTCATCTAACCCCAAACAACAAAAGTGGTATTACAAGGAAGCCACAGATATTTTCAAAAAATTGACAGTAATTGGAGGTCTACATGAGGATAATATAGAATCCCTTAAAGCTAAGAGCCCCGGCCCACTGAAATCCAATGCTTAACCCATAAAGGAATGGTTCATATTATTTCTACAAATGAAGAATGACGATCAAATGTTGGGACAATTGCAAAAAAAGTCTGAAAGTTGTTATCATAGACAAGGTGGTTGAGGGAGAAATCATCTCTGCCAACCTACTTGAAAGAAACTCTAGGGGGGTATGAAGGAATAAGAAGAGAATGGGAAGGAAATTCCATATTGATGCTCAGATTGTGGGTTTCTAGATTAAGGACACCATGTTGGATCTAGGCTCAGATGTAAACATTTTTCTAAGGAAGGTGTGGGAAGCCCTCAGAAGGCCTAAGTTGACGTTTTCACCAATCCAGATGCATATGGAAAATTAGTATTGTATCCTGCCAGTTGGATGGCTAGAAGAGGTGGAATTTTATATAGTGGGGTTGAAGACCTATACAGACTTTGAAGTGATAGATATCATGGGGGACAAGGACCCCTAACCGACATTTCTTGGGATAGACTAGGATTTTGAGAGCTATGTTATAATTGATCTAAAGAAGGAGCTAATGAATTTTGAATTAGAAGGGGTTAGAGTGATCTAACCCCTAGACCCTTATCAAGGACCAAGATTCACAGAACCGACAGATGACAAGGAAGAGCCAAAATTCTTGGATCAACTATATAGACTAACATCAAGAAGAAGGGATGATTATATCAACCCAATGACATAAGTGTCCATTAGCTCATGAAGAATTCAAAGTTTGGAGGTTGGCTCAAAAGCCACCTAGGATGATTGGAAGCAGGGTGGATACAGAATTAACATGTTGCACTACAATCCATTAGATAAACTGGATTCACACTGAAGTATGAGAATTCCCCATTTTTAATCGTATAGATTCAGTCAAATATTTTTTCAATAGAGTTGATGCAACTATCATTGAAGAACATAAAGTGCCTCTATTAAATGTTGCATTATAAGCGACACTAGAAAGGTGGTAGGGAGTTCACCATTACTACCTTCGAGAATGGGAGAAGATAAAACTAGCAATGCAAGTCAGATTCCAACAAGCAGGGGCATACCCTTGGTATTTTTTTAAGTACATGGGGGACTCTAGCCCTTGATAACATTTGCAAATATTTAAGGATAGATGAAATAGGGAAGGTGTTCCAAAGGAGTTGTGGGTGCATGCTTTATACACGCGCTAAGGAAATTTCCAAAAGCATAGTATATATAGGAAGAAATAAGGAAACCGACTGGATACTGGGATCGCCTAGCTGATCAATTTGTCAGTAGCTTTTCCTTCTCAGACAATGACGAAAGGCTGAATGAGGCACTGTAGGTTGTCAAGCAAATTCTAGTTACAATAGGTCTATTAATGCAGGGATGCATAGATTAGAAAACTCTATAGCATATACATGAGTCCAAATATCATGAAGTTGTAGCATGTACTAGATGAAAATGATTTGGAGGAAATACATCTATCATTCAATGAAACTGAAGGAGAATGTGACATAAAGGATAAAACTTTGATAGATGCTCCACACCTACTCTGCTTGAAGTTTTGGAAACATAACATCAATAATAATGACAAGTTGAAGTTAGCCTCAATTGGATATTATTGGGATGAGCATACTACAAAGGAGATCTTCGATCTCTTGAAAGAATATGAATATTTGTTCCCCTCGTTAGTTCAGGAACTAAATGGGATTAAGAGGGAGTTAGGGGAGATGAAGATCATGTTGAAACCAGATGCAAATCTAGTAAAGAATTGACTATATTGATTGAACCAAAGGGTTAAGGAGAAAGTGAAAAAAGAGATAGGTAAGATGTTAGAAACTGGGTTTATATTCCTGGTTGATGAACAAAAGTGGGTAAGTTTGATCATGATACAAAATAAGAAGGATGTGATAGAGATAATGGTATGTGTCGACTTAAACAATGCTTATGTTCATGATCCTTTTCCTACTCCATTCAATGATGAATTTTTAGGCAATGTGGCAAGGAATGAAGCCCATTATTTTACATATGGATTCTCTGGTTATCACAAAGTCATGATCGCAGAGGAGGATATGATGAAAACCACATTTACGATGGAATGGGGATCCTATACATATCATGTTATTCCAATCAGACTCAAGAATATGCTCGTAGTGTTGTCAAGGATTGTGATTGTTGCCTTTACATATTATATCCATAGGTTCCTATAAGTTTATATGGATGACTGGACAATTTATAGTTTGTTGAAGAAACACTCCAATCTTATAATAATTATCTTTGATCAATGTAGACAGATTCAGATCTAATTAAATTTGAAGAAGTGCATATATGCAGTCCCCTTTGGCACGTTATTAGGCCATATAGAGTGCAGGGAAGGAGTGTGTGTAGACCCTGCGAAGGTTGTGACAATCATGAACATGAACCAACCCACGTGTAAAATAGATCATATCCACCTTGGGCCACACAGGGTAGTACAGGAGGTTTATCTGCAACTATGCCTTGATTACTACACCAATAGAGAAGTTGTTAAAGAAGGTTGAATGATTCACTTGGTCGGAAGAATCTGATGTTACACTTAATATACTGAAATAAAAACTAGAAAGTGCATCGATCCTAGTTTACCCAGATTAGAACAAGTAGTTCCATGTCCACATTGTTGCCTCAGGCATTTCTTTGGCTGTTGTTTTGGCTCAACTGGGGGAAGGGAACCTCAATGACCCTATTTATTTTTCTAACATAAAGTTGTATACAACAGAAAAGAAAAGAAAAGAAAAAAACAAAACAAAACAAAACAAAAAACAAAAAGCAAAACAAAACAAAATTATACCACAATTGAGCGTGAGCACTTGCGACGGTAAATTGGTTCAAATGTTCTGACATTACTTCTTTGGGAGGATCGTTCAAGTTTTTCACTAATAATTCTACTTTTAAGTATTTAGTGAACAAACCCGTACTTGAAGGAGAATTTAAAAATGGCTTTTTTTATTCCAAGAATTCATGTTTAAAGTAATTATTTATCCCGACTGATTGAATGTGGGACCTGATCACCTCTTGTAGCTGGAGTCAGGTGAAAGTGGAGGATCCCTTGATGATCAGCTACCAAATGCCGATATACTTGAATTGAAGCAGTACTAGATTACTTGGAGGATATGAAAGCCTTTCTAGCTATAAATAAATGTCCGTAGGAAAACAAAATAACACAACAGAGGCATATGGTCTTCTGAGCTATAGATTATCAATTGCTTGTAGGACAACTGTACAAATTGGGCCTTGATCAGGTGTTGTGTAGATGTGGCCTCAACCAACAGAGATAGGATGTATTGTGAGAGTGTCATTTAGGTGTTACAGACGACCATTTTGGTACAAAGGCCACTGATGAGGATGTTCATTGGATAACTATATGGACCTTAATACACCTCCAAGCTTACTAAAATCAACTCTTCTCATAATTCCTTACATGTTTTAATTATATTATGGTTAATGATATGAGTTAAAGTAAGATGTTATGTCTAGCGATCTAATGTGCATTGATTGCAGGATTTTGGGAGAAAATTGTGGCAATTTTTGCTAATCAAGGTGCAAGAACTCAAATGAGCCAAGAAGGAGAGATCATAGGAGATGGATCTTCCTTGTTAAATCCTCACTCATTTGAATATCCTTCAATCAAATCATACTAGCTCGGACTTGCAGGCAATCGAGTCATGAAGATCATTGGCAACTGAGCTAGTGATAGTTAAGAACCATCTCATCTTGCGTTTGGGAGCCAAGCCTCCCTAAATTTAATTAAGTTGTTAGATACTTCAGTTGTATAAATAAGGAGGTCTAGAGCCTCATTAGGATTCATATTTTTTAGGCAAGATAATTAAGAATTTTTGAGTTGAAGGATTGTAGCAAAACATTGTTATGTAATATTTGATATGTTAATGAAAATGAGAATTTCCTTGATCCAACACTGAGTTGACTCAGAGAGCTGAATCTCTTGGTTTAGGTCCCAATCCTAGTAGTAGAGGTTCCTCTTAATATTCTTGTATGCGTAGGTTATTTCATAATTTACTTGTTCAATTGATTTTGACATTATTTCATTGTAGGTATTGGTGAATTTGATTAGTTTGCTTCCATTTGTGCATAGCTTTAGTAGTAGCTTTAGAGAGATAAAGGAATACCAAAAAGGATGATAACAGGTGGATCTTTCCCCATTCCTCCCTTCAGGGACCATGGTTTGAGAAAAAATTCCTACTGAGCCCCAAAAAGACAGAATTCTGGTTTCTTATGGAATTTAGGGTTTTTTGCTAATTAGGCTAGCATCATTTCAGTTTTCAAGGATAGGTTGCAGTTGTTATTTATGATATCTCTAGATTTGTATTATATTTCATGGTGTTTCACAATATGATGCAATTATTTCCATGCAAGAACTAGGCAAATGAATGATGGAATTTTGTTTTCTTATGTTGGTTGGAAACCTTTCTTGTTTTGACATGTTTCATGGGTAAGCGCCAATGATGTGTATCGTAGGAATTTGAATAGTGCAGGAAGACCTCATGTCAGCAACCCTAGCCTAGCCTCATCCATCCATGATCACCAAAATTCATTAAGTCCATAAAGCGATTTATCATTTAATAAGAACAACTTTCCATGTTTGTTGACTGAACCCAACCATCCTACACACTTTGGTTTGAGTTTAGGGCAAGTCCTGGCCACTCCCTTGCCTTATTCCTTCCATCATTCACCTTCCTTAAGTCCTATACCACCTTCCAAATCACTCCCTATGCTTTCAGATGGATCTTGTAGGAATACAGGGGGATCCAGTAGGTGCATTAGGACATCTCGTAGGATGACCTCTAGTGGCCTAGTTTGAGGCCAATCTGTGGAAAATGTATCCAGAAAGATAGGAGAAGACAGTTGATTACCTCTTAAGCCATCTGACCCTTCATAACCATCTCTCTCCACACCTAACCCACCCACCATACAATTAAGAAGAATTAGCATTCATGTTTCACAAAGAGGACAGACAAAAAAAGGTTCTTGTGTTCATGTAAAGTGTTTGATTAGATCAGATTGCATGCTTAGGATAGCTAGGGTTCTACATGTGTTAACTTAGAATTCTTCTGAAGCAAGGTCTCTTAAAAAGTAGCTAGATGATTGGTGTGTTTAAATAATTTATTTCATTCTTTCATTACTACAATAGATAATCTTTCAATTCCCTCAATTAGGGTAAAATTCCCCTTTCTCCATTGGTAATCAAACTTCTTCTAAGCCAATAGAAGGTTGGTTTGAGAAACCCTAGTGGTCTATTGCCAATTAAGTAGTGACAAAGAGTGGACCCATTACATCTTCTTGTGTATACAGCACTATCACCTCCAAGTTTGTATAAACCCTGAGTTGATAAAGTAAAGTCGGTAGCCCCAGGAGGTGTAGCATTCTTGCTGCAATACTTGTGCTCATCAATTTTTGGCACCATTACCTAGAAGGTGTCTGAGTAGATGTGATTTCTAATTTATTCCTTCCATTTATTATCTCTTCCATTATGCTATTAGTTTCATTTTTGCAAGATATTTGTAGGTTGGTTTGCTTTCCTTTCCATTTTGCAAGAGATTTCATTAAGTAGTTACTTTCCATTCATTTTGTCTTTTCAATTCTACAATTAGTCTTAAAACTTGAAAAAAAACAAAAAACACTTCTTTCATGCCCTGTAGGAATAGGGATAACTTAGGAAAATTTCTACCAAATACCCCCACCACTTCAAGCAGCCAACCTTCCCTCTTCTTCGGTGCCTACGAATTGGAGGACCCCTTAGGCGAAGAAACATAGATTTTTAAAGAGCCTATAGGGGAAGAAGAAGAAGAAGAACACATTCCAACTAACCTAATGGTTGAAAATATAAATGATATAGGAGATAGAGGAAGAATTTAGGGTTCTTTTCCCATCAGAGAAACCAATGGGGATGCTAATATGAAAACATAAGCCCCTCTTTTCTTCCTCACTTCCATTTCCCAACCTTAGAAGATCCATATTTTTTCTTGTTTTGATATTTTTTTTATATGCAAAATTTATGATTACACCACTGATGATCAGAAGTTGAAATTATTTCCATCCACTCTTAAGGATGCAACTCTATGATGGTTCATGGGTTTACCTATGGATAACATCACCACCTAGGCTTAGATGCAGTAAGATTTCAACAACAAGTATCAGGACTACTGCGGGTCCAAAGACACTAAAGAGGAAATTTTTAGAATGACCTTGGGGCATGATGATTCCTTAGAGGATTATGAGGATAGATTCCATCTTAGCTACAAAAGGGACAGGTGTACACTTGATCCTAAGTCACTAAAAATAGTCTTACTCAGGGGGGTCAGAGTTATAGACATTTTTTGGCACTACAACCCCAATCATAAATGTCCATAAACTAAGGGCTCCTAAGTCCCTAAAATTGTTGCTTCACTACCTAAAGGAACAAGGTCAGCTGATTAC
>APFE030680200.1:0-18650 GCA_000404065.3 Pinus taeda
AAAAAAACTTAAAATACATTTAGAAACCAAAAATTGTCATCTGAATAAATAAAAAAATTTGTCATCTGAATAAAAATAAAAACATTTAATCGAATTCTCAAAACATTTATAGAAAAGGATTGAACTCCATCACGGACTGACTCTCTAATTCTCAAAGCATTTATAAAGAGGGATTAAGATCCATCACGTCTTATCCATACAGACACGGTCACATTCAGAAATATAATCGAATACGCATGCCTTATTAATGAAGAATGGGTATTAATATATAAATGCTAAGTCGTAAGTGCGTGGTATATAATGAAAAACGGTTCTTCAATCCACCGCTAACGTTGTAACAATGAAGAACAATGAAGAATGTCTTCTGATGGGTAACAACGAAGAATATGTGTTTCATTTTTACATGGTTACACAATAAAAAAACATGTGTTTTTTTTTGTTTAATTCACTTTCCCTTTTTTTTTAATTGGACACTTTCCTCTTTGTGGCTTTTTTAAATTCTGATACTTTTTTTTTTAATTGGACACTTTCCTCTTTGTGGCATCGCATGTGTTTTTTTTTTTTTAATCATGAGATTTTTATCTTTGTGGCATTGTGTAAATTGTTGATTAGTAGTTTTCTTACTGTGAACATGTTTTTTGGTATGCCATCTTTGATTAAAGAGTTTGGCTCGCTGGCTAGTCCCAGTCCTGCCAGCACTTTGAAGGAGAATATTAGTAGGAAATGTGTCAACCAAAAAGCGACAAAAACCAGTCTTGAGTTGCGGGTGGGAGTTTGTCTAGATGGCATTTCAACGATGACTTAATACTCTATAGTCAAGAGATTTTCCAGCTAGAGAATGAACATGGAGGTACTGAAACATAGGTTTGCTAGTACTTTTCAAGAGTTGGGTTATTTACCAGAATGTATGGTTCTGGCAAAGGGCTGGTTGGCATGCACTGTGAACTCGCCGGAGGATGCCAACAAGTTATTGACACAACATTGGTTTTGGGGTTCTCAAGCCCTCTTCTTGAAAAACTAGCATTTGGACTTTGATGCCCAAATTAAGAAATTGGAGGTTACTTTGGTCTAGGTGTGTTGTTGCGATAGAGGAGGTGCCAAAGCTGTGTGATGAAGTCCCTATGTCAACGAAAACTGGGATAAAGGACATGGAGATGCACATGGTCATTTCAAAGGTTTTGGTTCCAACGACCACTTCTAGTATGGTAAATGGTTCCCCTTTTCTTGTCCCTTCTGTTCATGAACTCTTCAATCAACAGTTCAAAATTTTAGGGTTGGGGTGAAAATCGAGTTTAGATACCCCAATCTCCAGGTTTCAAATTTCTTCCCCTTCCTACTCACCTTCTATTGCACCTTCCTAGTCGTTGCCACATCCAATATCTCTGCACGTTCCTTGTTCCTTTCCTTCCTTGGGGCCTCCCCACTCCTCCTATAACCTTAGGCCTCGACCTCTCCTGTCCTCTCTCCTAGGACACTCAAGAACTCTCTTGTCACTTTCCAAATATTGGTGGGGGATCTTGGCTACAGTGAGTCATCTCATCATGTCCAACAAGTTTAAGGTAAAAAATCAAATATCTATAGGGAAATATCAAAGGCTTCAATAAAAATTAGGTCGAGTAAACAACAATCTATAGTGAGGTCCCTTTGAGCCATAACCCCTTTGGGGGGTTCCTCATGATTATTCTTTCTCTCAATATTTAGGGACTAGCTAGCCCATAGAAAAACTAGCCTTGCAGCCCTTAGTAGAGACAATAGGGTCGGATGCCCTTTTCTTGCAAGAAAATAAATATTGGTTGTTTGGTCTTCCCATATGTTCAAAGCTTGGAAATTCATGTTTATAAATGCAGTGGGAAAATATGGGGGGGACTCATATTTGGCTGGAAATCACCTGATTATATCTTTTGTTTTGCTTGGGCCACTAGGCATGATATGGTAATAGATATTTGGTCTCAAACCTTGGTCATTCATTTCACTTTGCAACATCTATGGCCCCTTTATTGACAAAAAGCCTTTTTGGGAGACTTTACAATCACTACACTTCTCTCACCCACATGCTCTCATTTTAGGTGGCGATTTAAATATCTCCTTGGGTCTTGGGGATATTTAGGGGTTTGTAGCTTGAAAGGATCTAGATGAGGATTTTTTCATTGTTATATTTGACAAATAGGGGATGATCGATCCCTTTCCCCTGAAGCTTCTTTAACCTAGTGAAATAATAGAAGTAACTCTGATATAATTGCTAACTGGTTGGATTGTTTTTTGGTTTTTGAGGAGCTAGTGGATTCATGTTTTTGTATTAAACAACGAGTTTCCTCTCGGGCCCTTCTGACCATTTCCCAATCATCCTTGAACTATAGTTCCGTTGTCGAAATTCCCCCCTCCCATTTCAAGATTAATCCCCATTCGTTGGAGAATTCCTCCTTCATTCAAGAACTCTAAGTTGGTTGGAGGCCGTATGCTTAGATAATTAGACATCTCCCCCCTTGCACTTCTAAGGAAACCTAAAAAGAGAAAAAAAAATGCTGATATTTCATGGGCTTAAAGAAATAAGGAGATGGATTCCAAGTGATTGGTAGAACCGTAAGACAAAATTAAAGACTTCTTAAAGGGTGAGGATTGTGGCTTTGGCTTCAAGGATCATAAATCTCTTCTTTTTGACCTAGAACATCAAAGAAAAAACATTGTTTTGGATAGGTAAAAAGGAGTGGAGGTCAAAATGTAGGGCCCTTTGGCTTCAGGCGAGAGATGAGAACACTACATTATTTCAAAAAATTTCCAATCATAGGAAAGAGATAAAAGCTATTTGGTCAATATACAGGAAAGATGGCTCCCAGACTACCTCTGCCTAGGAAATTTCTGAGATAAGGGTCTCTTTCGTTAGGAACCTCTTTAAAAATAATTGTGGAGTTAATATTGACCACATCCTCGAAATTTCTTCCCATTTCCCCAAATTTGTGGAGGATGTCGATAATGACTTTCTCATGTCATAAACCATAATGGAGGAGCTGAAAATACATTGAATGATTTTTATAAAGTTAAAAGCCCTATTCTAAATGGTTTGCCTATTGAATTTTTCATAACCTACTTTGAGATCATTATCCATGATCTTCTTGAACTTATGGAATACTCAAGACTAAATGGCCATGTTTTTGGTCCCTTTAATTCCACTTTCATAACCTTGAACCCAAAAATTGACAAGCCTACTTGTTTTGTGATTTTCACCATATATCCCTTTATAACTCTATACACAAAATTATTTCTAATATTAGCATGGTTTTCTACATGGCATGAAAATTCACGATTTCATTGGGATTGCCTAGGAAAGTCTCCATTCAATTCAAAAACAAAGGAAGTAGGTGGTGGTGTATAAAGTGGATCTTTATAAATATTTTGACTAAGTAAACTTAATTTTCATTTGTATCCTCCTTCTACATCTTTGGTTTCATAAAGATTTCGTGGCCTCGATCTATAACTTCATCAATTCTATGTCCTTTTCTCTTTTGATCAATGGAGCTATCTTAGAATTGTTTGATGGGGAGCAAGGCTTAAGATAAGATTGTCCTCTCTCACCTATTTTATTCCTTTTGGTTGCTTAAAGTCTTAGTAGGCTCATTTCCTCTACATGCACCCAAAGATCTTTCAAAGGTATGCAACTAGGTCAGAATTTCTTCATCTCCCATCTACTCTTTGTTGATGACATCCTTATTCTTTTCGAAGCAAATATACATTACATCGAAAATCTAAAATCAATTTTGAAGGATTTTTGTAAGGCCACTGGTATGCTTATACACCATGAAAATCCTCCATATATTGTTTGGGTATCCACGATCATTTCAAGCAACGGTTGGCAAGGATTCTTGAAGCAAAAGTGGATGATATCATGGGGGGTATCAAATACTTAGGCTTGTTGCTCAAGCCAAATAACTATAAAAAAATAAACTGCTAGTGGTTGATTGCAGAAATTGAGGAATGAATTAAATTTTGGTGTAATAAATGGTTATCTCATGTCAGTGGGTTGGTTCTTATTAAGTTAGTCATAGAGGCCATTCTAATTTTATGAGAAACTTTAGCTTGGATCCCTAAACGAATCATTAAAAAAAATAGACAAATCTCCCTTCACTTCTTTTGGGCCGATAGATAGGACAAGGGACCATTTTCTTTAGCTTCCTAAATTCAATCACTTTCCCCAAAATACTTGGGGGTTTGGGTTTAAAGGATATTTTTTGGTCCTCCTATGCCTTGGTTCCAAAAAGTGGTTGGAGATTTCTTCTTAGGTAGTTGCTATGGGAAAAATTCTTATACAAGCAATATTATTCCCCAGCTTCTCTGTATGAATAGATACATGTGACTTCCAATAACCATAAAGGCAAATCAATAATCTATAAGGCTATTTCCGAAGCTTTTCGTCTCATTAGGATGCGTATCTATTGGCAAATTGGGAATAGGATGGATCTCATAGTGGGAAAGGATCCATGGGTGGGTTGTAATCAAAATTATATTTTTCCTACGGATATCATCCAATCTCTTAATAATCAAGGTATTTTTCATCTTATTGAGATTTATCTCCACCTTGAGGTCAAAGTCCCACAAGGGAGGGAAACTAGTTAAGGCCCGGGCTTGAGAGATCACCCATCTACGTCGTGGGAAATCTACATCATATATATCATGTTGAGTCATACCTCTCTCTCAAATTATCCAGAGAATATAGTTTGGACCTATCATACTACAGGTAGATACACCCCTAAGGCTGGGTATCTCAAGGTTACTTTTGATTCTCTCCATACACAACAACCTTGAAGGGGAAAATGATTTGGAAGGAAAAGTGTCCTACAAAATCAAGATTTTTGAGTGGCATATGATCTAGAAAAAAGTATCGATCTCGGGAAACCTTTAGAAAAATTCTTTACATGCCCTGGGAAGATATTGTCTGTGCCATTTGGAGGGAACAAAAGCTCTTCACATTTTTGTTTGTTATCTCTTTTTAGAATTCAGTTTTGTCAAAAATGTGTCGAATTCTGCAGCTGAATCTTATATGGGAAGGAGCAAATATTGAATCTTGTCTTTATAGCTGGTGTTTAGGGCATATTCCAAATAAATATAAGTCTCTCTCCTTTTTGTCTTCATGGGGAATATGGCTAGAACACAATCAGGCCATTTTTCATTTCAATCCCCCTATGGATGTCAAAATGGCAACATAGTGTCTTGGAATCATGACTTCTAATGAACATGTCCCTACCTCTCATCCATACTCATTTTCTATGGATATTCTATTCAAACTCATTTCAGTTAGGATTTCTTTAATGGTGTAGCATAGATGAGTTCGCCAAAATGTGGGGAAGGGGGTATACTATATTTCTCAGATACACACTTGAGTCTCCTTTAGCGCTACTTTGGGTCCTACTACAAACGTTCAGGTTGAATTGACAATGTTTAAAACCCTTATCCAACTTGATTTTGAGCATAATATCAATCAACTACATGTTTATGAGGACTCTACTTTGGTCATAAATTGGATGAAATGGTGTTATAGGCTTTCTAATTTTTCTCTTTTGCTTTTTTTTTTCAAAAATATTCAGAACATGACTGCTTTATTTTCTCACATAACTTTTGATCATGTCTACAAGCACCAAAACCAAGTCGCAGACTCCCTAACAAAGAAGAGTCTAGAATTTCCTCAATAGTCTGGTTGGTCACAAAATTAGAACATAGTCTTCAAAAAGAATCCATCCATCGTCACTGGGTAGATGATGGGGCCTTAAATCATCTAAATAACATTACGTAACTCTTATCTCTATTTGGGTAGCTTTTAAAATTTTGTGATGTATATGGTCTATATATTTATGACAATTACCAACTGATATATATAATTCTAGTTTCTATAGTGGTTGGTCATGGATAATATTGGATATAAACAAAGGATGAGTCACACTTTGAATATAATATTAGTACTTATTCCAACCTTCACGAGGATTCATATTATAATTTGAATATATAATATTCATACTTTATAATATTAGTCACATTGAATATAATATTAATACTATTTCTATCCTTCATGTGGGTTTATAACATAATATGAATAGACGTAGTCTAACTAATATACTACATGACCTTTTTATAGGCACTTTTTTTTGGTTAATTTTGCTCAAAACTTGGTACATATTTTTAAGAATCATGAGTCAAAGTTGTTTAATATGAAAATTTCTAGTGCCTCTCAGGCCTTTTAATGTGTTTAATTCATTTATGTGTTCAAAATTGCATTTTAAACAATAAGAAATCACAATTTTGGTCAAAATTGTATTGTTGTATTCTGACCAAAAAAACCATTTCATCTATTAGTTAGACTATTCTGTATGAATATGTCATACTTTGAATATAATATTGGTACTTCTTCTAACCTTCAGGTAGATTTATAACATAATTTGAATATGAAATATTCATGCTTGATAATATTAGTCATATTTTGAAATATCTATTCATATTATTTAAAAATATTTTTATTTAAGATCACATCAATAGATATTTTACTATTATTTATATTGTTTTTTTTTTACGTTGTGGTTCACATACATTGGGTGCCTGTTACATCCATTAGAAAATCTAGGTAGATCAACCTCGACGGGAATCTTTTAAAGGCTATTGGCCAAACTAGAAGGGCCTAACCCCACGGACATCAAGGAGAATTGACCCTATGAACTCCCGATCAGCAAGGCACGTTACAATGGGGACTCGAACAATTGAGCTAACCCTTGGGGCTATTATTATTTATATTGTTAAACATATTTTCAATTTAATTTAAACCCTAATTATATAGATTGTAGTATAAGAATTGAATTGTAAATATACATTTCCTAGAAAATTATCAACTTTTATTTATTATTATATCTTTTAGGAGGTCCATTTTAGACCTCAAATTTCTCTAATATGATTGTGTCCATGCAATATTAAGAAGAAATGGTGCTTATTGTGTTAGTGGCCAAAGAACAAAAGAACAATGTGCTTTCAAATGTGAGTTGAAATATAAAATCCAAAATGGCTTGTGTTAAGTTGGAAATGAAGCAATCTCACTCTAAGAGAAGTTTTATTATGATGAACAGGGTTGGATGAGACATGAAAAAATCTAGAGAAGAAAAGTATGTAACCAAGAATGGTTATGTAGTCATAAGAATAAGTGAAAGAGACACAAATTTTCCATGTACATATTAGAATATATGTGAATTGAAGGATTAGTAGAAGAGTTTTATTTGTATCTTGTGGCCACAACATGAGGTTGTTATTTTATATTTCATAGAGAGTGTAATGTAGGGGCATTTGACCGACATACCCTATAAATTTTTTCCATCCCTCTGATCCCATCCAATGGTCCAAACGCCATTGTAGTGGTTGATTAGATTAACAATGAAAATTGGTTTTGGTCACCATGGAAATTCTAATTATTTCTTGTCACCTCCTTTGATGAATGATAGTATCTCATTAGGTTGAATGACTATAGTTAAAGGAGTAGTGGGCCATCATTTTTTTGAAGCCATTCTATCTCTTCCCATTTAGTGATAGTTGTTTCTTGTGTTGTCTTGTTTTCAGTTGTGGATAGAAGGGGGAGTCAAAACACAAGGAAGTGTATGTTATTGGATCATTCTCTCTTATCCTAAATTTCCCATTTTCCCCATGAAATTTCCTTATTTTCACTAATGTTTGACAGGCCCCCTTGAAGAAATTATTCACCTGATCACCCTTTTCACTAGTTTAATAAGTGCTTGAGCACTTGGTTAGAGGTTTTAAGCCCTATAAATTTGTTGGATAGTAAGAATACCATGGGGTTCTTACTTATATGTTGAGCTCAATTTATTTTATAAGAGGTCATTGGAATTTATGTAAGGATATTTAATTTAAGGAGGAGTTATTGATAAAGAGGATCCATCCTCTCTTTCATGAAGAAGGATACATAGAGAAGAGGAGAACAAAATCATGGAGAAGTAGAAAGAGGAAGAGGTAACTCATAGTAAAAAAATAAGGGAGATTAGGAAAACAAAGAGGGGGAAATTTATACAGGGAATAGGGGATTCCATGAATAGAGAATACAAATGAAGCATAGATAAAATTAAATAGAAAAATAATGGAAAGAAAATGTGGAAAGGGAATGAAAAGTGAAATACTAGAGGTGCAAAACAAAAGGAAGAAGGGATAGTAGAGAGGAGAGGAATTTCTATCAAGTAGCTAGGTACAATAATAGAGATGAGAAGTAGGAGGAAATGATAAGTGATGAAAGAAAAAGAGAGAAGTAATAGAGGAGAAGAGAGTTCTAACAAGTTTTTGGGAAGAAATGCCACTAACAAAGACGGTTATGTGAATGGTGTGGTTGTTCTAATAGAAGTTGATAAAAATAAATAAGAGTAGAAATTGTGAAGAGAAGGAAAACCATTGAATGAAGAGAATATACTTTAAGCAAACAAAGGTGGAAGAAGGAGAAAAAACATAGCTTCGGAGTTACAAACCAAAGGAGACCCAGGTTAAATAACTTGTTCCTTTGTTTTTTTTTGGAATTTCTCTCTGAAATTATTGCAATTCTTGGTAAGACTTATACAAGGAGATCCTACCAATATAGTTTTTTGAAATAACAATGTTAAGCTTAATAATTGGACAATAGTTAAAGTCGCAAGGGTTAGTTCAATTGGTCAATTCTTGATTGTTAAGCACCTTTTATATCTAGATGTCATGGGTTCAACTCTCTAAACACCTTTGAGGTTAGGATTCATGTTTGATCCAATAGTAAGTGATCCCTTTGAGTGGCTTTGCTTGGAATAATATTGCGTGGATGTGACTCATCGATCTCTGATAATGTAACAAACCTGGTAAAAAATTCATGTAAAAGTTAATAAAGTTAAAATAAGACCTTGGTCATGGGATACATAATCCAAGTTGAATGTTGGGCAAAATAATGGTGATGGGGATCACTTGTGATTAATTAATGGCTATGGAAATTTGCAAAGACAATGAATAGGGATTTGGAAAGACAAAGTGGTATTTATTTATGAAAATAATGGAAAATAGGAGAAAAGGAAGGTGAAAGGTCACATGTTGCATGTGAGGAGGAAAATGAAGTAAAATAATGGAAAATTGAAGAAAATAGAGGTCTCATGAAAAGGATTCTGAGGATCAGTTCACAGACTTTTGTCAATTCAATTTTCGAGTTCTCATTCTATTATCTCTCTCATACTCTTGGACACTTAGAGTTTTCTTGGAGGACTCTTGGAGGAGTGTGGCATACTTGGGATTTGGAGCAAGAAGGCAAAGGAAAAGCAAGAAATCGCAAGAGGACATTAGGATCAACAACTATGATGGGATTTACTTACAGGTAACAAATTGCATGTATTATTTCTTTATTAGTTTTGGAACGCATGGCATATGCATGAGGTAATTTGGTTATGATATGTCATTGACATGAAGGATTTCCTGGATTGACAGTGATTTTTCCTAGTCTTGACATTGCATGGATAACCATGGTGTTGTGGGTTTTACTTTTGATTTCTGGTTGGTTCTCATGTTCCTTTGGCTGTGTCTTGAGTTGTTAGTTCCTGGAAGTCTTGGCTGGAAAAACACTTTGGAAGCCCTGTAATATCTTGAGTTGAGTTACTACTCCTGGCAGCTTGGTTGGAAAAATTATTTGGAATCCCTTGATGGGTTGAGTTACTGGTCCTTGAAGCCCTGGTTGGACAAATTCTCTAGAAGCTCGATGAAAACTATTGGTTGAGTTACTAGTCCTGGAAGCTCTGGTTGGAAAAAATGCTCTAGAGACCTAGACAGCTCAGGTAGATACTAATCCAGTGATGGTTAGTGATGTCTGACCGTGAGGTAGAATCAATGGTTGAGGGTTGAGAAGGCTTTTCCTTTGGAAGCCCTAGTTTGGTTTCGATTGATTTGTTTTATGAGATCCCATTCATGCTTGGAATATGGCACATGGATGATTGACTGAAAGATAGATTTGGTTAAGCCTAATCTATGGTTAGGTGGTTCGTGGAAGTCCCATACGTAGTTAGCCTATGCATTCATCAATAAAGTCTCTTTCTCCTTCGTATTTTAGGGGTAAATATACTTGTTTATATGGTTTTTATATCCTTGATATTTATGTTCGTTATATGTTAGTTATGAGTGAGTTTCATGACAATGATGATGTATGGTTCTCAACATGTTTTGATTAATCAATGAATGTACAATGAATATATGGATTAATATATGGTAATGTAGTTATTGGGATGAGGTATTAATTCTTCCTAGTGATTCTTAGATAATTGCAAGACCTCTATGTTCAGATATGTTATTATGACTTGTAGATTGCATATGTGTGATGTGTTTGACGAAATGCCAACCATGGCTAGTAGGGGTCCAATCAAGTCATTAGAAAATTGTTTGAATTAGCATATTTTTTTCCATTGTATATATCATTCCTGGAAGTTTTATGGAGTTTTTGGCAGTGGCTTGACTCGTAGCCTTGAAAAATTGGCACATAATCTAGAGTCCTAGCAAAGAACTACCTTGAAAATTCCCTAGTCACGGGCATGCCCTTGTTGTGGGAGCAACTAGAGGGTCCCAGTTGCATGCATGCCCATGTCATGGGAGTGAATTAGGCTTTGATGCAGTAAAATGCCAGGTTGTCTTAGAGGATGTTCACTTGGAAGGGTTGGATGGTTGCTCGTGGGTTCTGTTGCATGTGTAGAAGGTTAGGTTGGTTGTGTTCAGTTAGTTCCACTTCCTTAACTGATACATAGGGAGTTGAATCATATCATAGTAACTCTTTGTCACATGTTTACCCCAGTTGGGTGGTTACTTGGTTAGATGTGGGAGGAGGGTGTTACAGAGTGGTATGAGAGCATGGTTCCTTTCACCTTGGGTGATGTTTGGTTTTCATTCTCCTTGGATGAATGTGTTATCGTATGTACATATCAGTTGCATGTAGGTACTTGTGCTTTTTGTGTATTCATGACATTGGTTATGATTTCAATGTTTACACCATGTGAAAGTTGATGGTACTATTAATGAATGTGTTTGTTGTGAGTATATGTCAGTCGTGCATTGGTTATGTGTGTCAGTGTTTACATGTTTTTATGCATACATTGATTGGATGATGGTAGTTGTGCATGAGTTCATGGTATGAGGTTCACATAGTAATTCATTGATAAGTGGATAATGGTTGAAATTATGCTTATATGTTGATATGATTATGTTTATATACATATTGTGCTAATTTGGTCAGTCTTGTAGATGAGATATCCTCCTCAAACTATACTAAGGTATGTTGGTTGTTTATGATTTGGTTTAGTTAACATAATATATCTTGGAGGAAGACGAGATCAAAGATGAATATAAATATGGTAGACTAAAAATATTCTCCCTATGAATAGGATGAGAAACGTGGTGTTGGGCACTGTTATGACATAACATACACATTGAGAAGCTTTAAGGAAGAAATAAGGAGTTGCAAAGCAAATAATGACTGAATCATGTAGGCACAGGAGAAACAAGCAGAAGTTAATGCAGTAATCCTATAGAGTTTGTTAGAATTACATAGACATGGACCACTTTGGATCATCTATGGATAGGAGGATAGGACTACTGGGGCCTATGATAGTAGATCTCATAGTGGGCTCATGTCAGATAGATATGAAATGATTAGAGACGGTATGTTCTTGGATACTCTGGATAGGAGAGGTGATGAACATGAGTTTTATTCTAGTGTTGGTTCTGACAGGTATCACGATCATCATCATTATCATCCGTACAGAAGGAATGATAGGGGATATATGTTGGATGAGTTTAAGAAAGAAAAGACACCTACATTCGATGGAGAAATGAAGAAATCACAAGATGCAGAAGCATGATTTCTTGGTATGAACAAGTTATTTAGGTTTCATACTTACTTAGAGAACATGAAGGCCAAAATAGCTACATTTAGTCTTAAAGGTAAAGAAAATATCCGGTGGGAAGATGTAAATAACATCAGATATATTTATGAGGAGGATTTGAATTGGAATGAATTTGCGAGACTATTCAGAAATAAGTATTTTCCAGAGAGATACCATGACGATAGGGTGAAAGAGTTGTATGAGATAAAGATGGGATCTATGACCGATGTGGAGTACACTATCAAATTTATGGAGTTGGTTGAGATATGTGCCTTATCTCAAGGAGGGGAATGCCAAAATTTAGAGATTCATCAGTGAGTTTCCAGTAACATTCAAAGATTGGATTGAGTTCGATGAGCCTAGATCATTGGAGAAGCCCATCCGGAAGCTAAAGAATTGTTATGAGGAATCAAAGCACAAGTCTGAGACTAAGTAGGATTAGAAAGGTAATGATAAGAACAAAGGGAAATTGGAAAAGAGGCGAACAAGTCCTTAGGACACATCTAACAAAGAGAATGCAACACCACATAAGAAGTTCAGGGCATTAATGCATCTAATAAAGGGCATGGATTTCAGTTTGAGGAGCAGAACAAGGGTGCATGATGGAAGACATTATAGTATTGGACTTGTAGAAAAGATCATCGTAGGAGATATTGTCCACAACATTGGGGTGGTAAACCACAGATCTACAGTGCTCAGGAAGCGCAGATGGTGGGGGATGTTGGACAAAGTGTTCCTCATATTTATGCGGCATTGGATAACATGCAGGTAGATCACCAGGCATCTATTATTGAGATGGATGATAAGATTTATTATCAAGTTGTTTCTAATTTTATTGACCCTGGATATAGTTATAGTTATGTTAATCTTGACCTGGTGGATAAGTGTGGTTTGAATAAAGAAGTGCATTTAGATTCTTGGTTAGTGCAGTTGGCTATAGGTACAAAGAAGAGAGTTCATCACTAGGTAAGAGGTTGTGCAATTGAGTTGAATGTCATGTCTACATCAACACATTTTAATGTATTGTTTTTGGGTTCGTATAACATGATTTTGGGTATGGATTGGTTGTATCTTCATAGGACCAAAGTGGAATGTTACAAAATATCTATTTAGTGCTTGGATGACAATGGAGAACAGAGAGTCTTACAGGGTAAGGAGAAGGAAACATTAGTTATAATGATTACAACTATGCAGGGGGGGCATAGTCGCAGGAAAGGGTGTGTGTTATTTAATGTGCATATTTCAAATGACAAAGGTAAGGAAGTTGAGGATGTAGATGTCTTGAGGAGGTACTTGGTTTTATAGTTGTTTTGGGAAATATTTCCTGCAAATATTTCAGATTTGTTTCCTCACATGGAAGTGGATGTTTCTATTGAGTTCATAGCAGGGGAAGCACCAACATCGCACCATACATGATGAGCAATCCAGAGTTAGTAGAGTTGAAGGAAATTGTTGACAAAGGATACATTACGCCAAGTGTATCACCATGGGGTGCAACGATATTATTTGTGAAGAAGAAGGATGGTAATCTTAGGTTATGGATTGATTACAGTTAGTTGAACAAGTTAACCATTGAGAACATGTATCCATTGTTGAGGATTAATGACTTGTTTGACGAGTTGAAGGGAGCAGTAATGTTCTCAAATATTGATTTGAGATCAAGATATCATCAGGTAAACATTAAAGAAGATGCAATTTACAATACAACTTTCCAGACTAGGTATGGACACTATGAGTTTGTTGTAGTTCCTTTCAGTTTGAACAATGCTCCAACTACTTTTATGTGCTTGATGAATAATGTATTGTGTCCTTATCTGGATAAGTTTGTTATTGTATTCATTGATGACTTATTGGTGTATTCTAAGAATGATGAAGAATATGACGAACATTTAATAATATTATTCAGATTGCTAAGAGAACATCAGTTGTATGTGGATATTAGAAAATGTAGTTTCTTTCAGACAAAGGTACATTACTTGGGACATGTTGTTTCCAATGAAGGCATAGCAGTGGATCTAGAAAAGTTAAGAGTTGTCATGGACTGGCCAACTCCTAGGAATGTGGATGAGGTAATATCATTTATGGGGTTTGCAGGTTACTACAAAAGGTTCATTAGGAAATTCTCTCGCATTGCATATCTTATCACATAATTGCAGTGAAAAGGTAGGAAGTTTGAATGGATAGAGAAATGTGAAACACGATTTGAACAATTGAAGCAGTTGTTGACAAATGTTCTAGTATTAAATATTGTAAATCCGGGAAAAGAGTTTGTATTATGCACAAATGCTTTCATGAGAGGGTTGGTGGAGTTCTTATGTAGGAAGGACAGGTAGTATGTTATGAGTCACAGAAACTAAATGAGCACCAACGTAATTATCCGACACATGATCTTGAGTTGGTAGTGATAATCCATGCATGGAGATGTGGAGGCACCATCTTCTTGGCAGGAGTTTTGTATTGATGAGTGATAATAGTGGATTAAGGTATCTATTTGACCAACCGAACCTGAATTCTAGGCAAGCGAGATGGTTGGCCACAATCAGTGAGTTTGACTTTTAGATTATGTACATCAAGGGAAAAGAGAATAGGGTTGTAGATGCTCTTAGAAGGTGGATACAGGTAAATCACATAGAATCTATGAGTTCTTATGCCACATATTTACAGACTCGGATCTTACAAGAAGGTCAACATGATGACAGGTACATGGAGGTTATGCATAGATTACAAGAGGGTACAGGTGATTAGGATTTGGACTATCATCTCACAGTAGATGGCTTGGTGAGATTTAGGGACGTGAATATGTGCCGGACAATAGTGACCTCAAGAAGACTATCTTGATGGAGTTTCATGCAAAACCATATTCAGATCACCTGGGATATCAGAAGACATTGATAGTCATGAATAAGTTCTACTACTGGCCGAAGTTGAAGAAATAATTGGCAAAGTTTGTGTCGAGATGCTTGGATTGTCAATAAGTAAAAGCAGAGTGTAAGCATCTAGGTGGGTTACTACAGCCAATTTCAATTTGAAAGTGGAAGTGGGAGATAATTTCCATGGACTTCATCACAAGTTTGTTGAAGAACATCTAGACTACATGATTCCATCATGGTTGTGGTGGACATGTTGACAAAGGTAGCACACTTCATTCCATTGATGTCTTCTTATTTAGTGAATGACGTAGCACATCTATTCATTGGAGATGTAGTGAGGTTGCATGGTGTTCCAAAGAAGATTGTGTCAGACAGGGATGCTAAGTTCACTTCTAGGTTTTGGAAAGAGTTATTTGCAAGTTTGGGTATAGATTTGGCCTTTAGTGCAACTTATCAAATGTAGACAGATGGATAGATAGAGAGGCTCAACAAGATATTGGAGGATATGTTAAGGATGTATGTGATGTATCGACAACAAAAGTGGGAAGGGTATCTTCTAGTGGTAATTTTTCTTACAACAATGGGTATTAGAAGTCTCTAAGGATGAGTTCATTTGAGGCACTCTATGGGCAGAGTTGTAATACTCCCATCAGTTAGAGTGATCTAGTAAACTGGGTATTGATAGGATTAGATATGTTGGCAGATGTGGAATATGAAATGCAGGTAATCAAGAAGAATCTAAATACAACATAGGTTAGTCAGAAAATTTATGCAAATTGGAACAAGTTGTTTGAGGAGTTTCAGGTTGGGGAATAGGTGTACTTGTGTATCAAGCTTGGCAAGATCTCCTTGAGGATTGGATCGTGTGCCAAGATGGCACCTCGGTTTTGTAGATCTTCCAAGATTCTTGAAAGGATTTGACCAGTGGCCTTTCGACTTGCACTGCCTCTGACAGTGAAAGTCCATGATGTTTTCCACGTGTCATTGCTTGAGAAGTATGTTAAATATGTTGATCATATCATTGATTGGTCTATGTTACAGGTGGATCCAAAAGGATAATTCCAGCCAGAACTTTAGTGCATTTTGCAGAGAAATATGCTCATGCTTCAAAACTAATAAATTAAGTAGGTTAAATTGTAGCGGAAGCACTTTGGGCCCAATGAAGCTACATGGGAGATGACAGATTAGGTGCAAGCTATGTATCCTTCTATATTCGTTGGTTGAGTGAATGTTTTGGTATATGTGTTTGTATATTTTTTGGTACGATGCTTTGGTTTATGTACATATGTATATGGATGTAAACACTACCATGAGCTATGTTATAAAGATCCAATAACCAGTATGGGTGTCATGCGAATATGACTGTCATGATGTTGTGTTTTCATGTTGGTTTTCTCTTCAGCAGGTCGATCATTGTAAATACTGCAACGAGCTAAGCTATAAAGCTGCATGGGAAATATGTTTTTCTTTTAGCATTCTTGTTGGTTGTATGTATCATTGAACATCGAGGATGGTGTTCCCCCAAGGGGGAGTGTTTTGTAACAAGCCTAGTGAAAAATCCATGTAAAATTTAATAAAGGTAAAATAAGACCTTGGTCATGGGACACGTATTCCAAGATGAATATTGGGAAAAATCATAGTGATGGGGATCACTTATGATTAATTAATGGCAATGGAAATTGGGAAAGGCAATGGCTAAGGCTTTGGAAAGGAAAAGTGGCATTTATTGGCATTTAATTATGAAAATAATAAAAAATAAATAGGAGAAAATGAAGGTGAAAGGTCACAAATTGCATGTGAGGAGGAAAATGAAGGAAAATAATGGAAAATTGAAGAAAATAGAGGCCTCATTAATAAAAGGCTTATGAGGATCAGTTCATAGACTTTTGTCAATTTAGTTTTGTAACTCTCATTCGATTCTCTCTCTCATACTTTTGGACACTTAGATTTTTCTTGGAGAACTCTTGGAGTGTGACACACTTGGATTTTGGAGCAAGAAGGCAAAGGAAAGGAGGAAAGCACAAGAGGACATCAGGATCAACAACTACAATGGATTTTGCTTGCAGGTGCTGAGTTGAATGTATGATTTCCTTACTAGTTTTGGCATGCATGACATATGCCTATGGTCATTTGGTTATCATTTGTCATTGACATGGAGGATTGCCTGGATTGATAGTGGTTTTTCCTAGCCTTACAATTTCCTAGATAGCCATGGTGTTGTGGTTTTACTTTTGATTCCTGGTTTGTGCTCAGGTTCCTTTGCATGTGGGTTGAGTTATTAGTTCCTAGAAGCATTGGTTAAACAAACGCTCTGAAAGCCTTGTAACATCTTGGGTTGAGTTACTAGTCCTAGAAGCCTTGGTTTGAAAAACGTTTTGGAAGCTGATATAGGATTTATTACATGGGTGGTTGTGGATGAGATACCCTCTTGGGTCTTTGCTAGACCCACGATAAACTGTTTGATATTAACTACAATTGTCACAAAGAAACACACATATATTCATATCAATCCATGATTGAAAAATAAAAAGGAGAAGGATTACGCCAGTCCTTCATGTAATTCTGTTGGAGTTCTCAGTGTGGAAAAGTTGAAGACCTCTCCGCCAGCTCCTAGATGAAAACCTGCATATAAACAAGACAAATCATAATCTCCAGAACATATGAACATTTACAACCAAAGCATTAAAATACAAGAAAATATGAATCAACATACATCTATGATCCAGGTGCATGTTGGTGGCCACCCACCTATCCCATTTGGACCCCCACAACTGTCTCTTTCAGTCTTTTCAGTTTCCTAAATTGTAGCACAGTTTACTATTTTAGCAGTTTTTCGGGTCCTGAACTTCTGGAACCGTTTTGATGCCCTAAACGATTTTTTTTGGGAAATCTGGGGGCAACATGGGTCCATGGACCGATGTTTCCCTTCCTAAAGTGGTATTTCTCGGATAGATCTTTCTAACGAGCTATCATACGCGTCAAACAAAGATCGTATGCCATAGTTACGACCCCGGGAAATTGATGTACCAATTTACCCAAAACGGGGCCCACAATTTGGCGTTTCATCTTCTAGGGGTAGGTTTTGGAATGTGAAGGGTTTCCCATTGTTTCTCTACAATAAATAGGCCTTCAAGCCTCATTGTAACATAGTTCAGAACAGTTCAGAGGCATGTAGCGACCACATCTCTTCTCAGAGATAAGCTACCATCGCCCTAGCTGGTTTATTTCCATTTTTGCTTGTAAGCATATTTCGGTATTTTCCATTAATGAAATGAAATATTATTTCCGCTGCATCTTTGTGTATATGGTTATCTCTGTATTTTATTGGGTTCCTGTTTAAATCCGGATCAGTGGTATCAGAGTGGTCTTCTTTTTCTCTGTTTTTCTTTGCATGTCCCCAACGAGGTCGGGATATAAGGAGTTAGGGCTTGAACTGATCGAACCTTTGCAACACCATCCTCGCAAATCCCTACGGCCTCCCATGGCGGATGAGAAGAAAGACGAGGGGGCAGGAGATCCTATCAAAATTTTGCTCGAAGAAGCCCTCGAGCGACAACGGAACGCGATGATGGACAGCTTTGCGCAGATTCTTCAGCGACTACCCAGAGGTGACGCATCGGCTTCCAGCAGCTACTCTGGAAACGCCACGCCCTTTAAGGTACAAGTTAATTTTGAAATCCCCATCTTCGAGGGTAAAATAGACGCAGATGCCGTAGATAAATGGTTAAATCTGCTAGATGGGTATTTCTCTGTTCATGAATTTTCAAGTCGTGAAAAGATTGTTTTCGCTCTTCTCAAAGCAGCCCCCCACGTCAAGGACTAGTGGGAAACCTATTGCGAGCAGAAGGATGAAAGTACAGGCTCACTATTTTCAGCCACACCC
>APFE030680201.1:1040-13786 GCA_000404065.3 Pinus taeda
CTCTAATCGTGCTTTACACAGTACTATGTGATATAGGCAGAGAGTTAGAAAGAGCAAAATATTATCACTAGTCTTTAAAGTAGATTTTCTCACTTTTATCAGTTATTAGACTTACTTTTAGCTACTTCTTAATCGTGTCTTACATAATACTATGTGTTAGAGGCAGAGAGTTAGGAAGAGATAAACGTTATCATTGGTCTTTTAAGTGATTTTCTTATTTTTGCAGCAGCATGAATGGTGTCTAATACCATTAGAAAGTGGTTCTTTGCTTTCATTTTATTTTAATTCATTTCCTTCAAAGTCTTCCTTTTCAGCAAATAGTTAGAATTCACATCCACACACTACCATCACGACTAACACTCTATTTGTTTATAAAATACATCACTCCCATCCTTAGGAAGATAAAATAGATCACAAACAACACCTCCCAAGACGACAAAAAAAAGGCTTTAAGAGGTTGCTTAAGTACATATAGTACACCTTCACTTCATCAGCTTACGAGCCCCGGGTTGACAATTAATGATATCAATTTAGGAATACTAAATTGACCAAACAGTAAGCAGGGGAGTATGTTGAGTCATGGAAAAGGTATGCATATGATATTTATCTCATCATCCTTTTCTTTTATTTATATCCCTTATATATCCTGATACATCAATATATCAAAGAATTATGTTACGACTTAGCTGATTGTTATCCTTCTTTATGCAGGAAAAGTACAAAAAGGGACAACTGTTGTTCCCTAACCAGGAATAGCGAAAAAGCAGCAAGCTAAGGAAGGAGCGTGGTAGTTACAGATAAGACCAAAACAAATCACAAGGATCAACGTGAGAAGGGAAAGATGTTTGAAGTTAGAAAATTGTGCGAATCCCTCAGGATCAAGAGATCCTGAGGGATCACTTTTACCATTAATCTTTTTATCCCTTTCTCATTATAAAAGGCAACGATTGTAAGAAGAAAGGGGAGGACAGTTGTTATTATTATTGTAATTCTTAATTACAGACTATCGCTATAGCAAAGAATGCAAATACATTGTAATACTCTTTCATTATTAATACATATGAGGAGTTGTTGTTCTTTTCATCTATCTGAAGTAACTAGCAGTGTATGCTAGAGGCTAAGGGCCCAGCTTCCGGTGGAATTCAGTGATTCAGCTATGTCATATATTTTCAATTATTGCAAGTGTGACAGTTTGATAGTATTATTTCTTTCTGTTATTTTATTTCGTTGTTGTTCCTTATTTCTTTGCGTTGCGAGAATAGCTCTGTTTTATATAATTTACAACATTGTTGTTTAATTAGTTTCCTTTTGCTTTGGATTGAGTTTCCTAGATAAATATCCTACTCGATGTAATCAACTGTAAAGAGTATTAACTACTGCTGTTAGGCTCTCAGATTGATATCATCGTTGTTTTATAGAGTAATGCGTTTGATGTAAATTCAATCAGTTTCTAAGAGAAGAGTTATCACTTTTGTACTCTTAACTGATACTGCTGTTACTTGAATCGCATATTGCTATTACTTGAACTATTGTACGATTTGATTTCATTAAAGGATTGAGTTTTCTTTTAATTGCAATTAGAATTTACTTGTTGTATCCATTTGCTCTTGTATTAAAAGATCTATATTGCAATTTAGAGACATTACTCTCTGAGTTAAATAGCCACCACATACTGTGTACACTCTTGAAACAAGAAGACTTGCTCGGATTGATAATTAATGTGAAGATAATTAGGAGTTTAAAAGGAACCTTTTATCAGTCAACAACATGTTGAACATGATCCTTCCAAGACTTGTTGTAGATTAGTATATCATCAAAAAATACTAACACAAATTTTCTAAGGAAGGGTTTGAAAATGGAATTCATCAAACCTTGAAATGTAGAAGGTGCATTGGTAAGGCCAAAAGGCATGACCAAATTCATAATGACCCTCATGAGTTCTAAATGTTGTTTTTGGAATGTCTTCAGCCTTCATTCTGATCTGATAATATAGCGAATGAAGATCCAACTTAGTGAAGTAAATTGATCCATGCAATTCATCCAATAATTCATCAATGACAGGAATGGGAAATTTATCTTTAACGGTGAGCTTGTTGAGCTCCCCATAATCTGGACACATGTGCCCTGACCCATCCTTCTTGTGCACCAATACTACTGGAGTAGAGAAAGAACTTCGACTAGGTTGAATTATACCAGCCTCTAGCATTTCTGCAACCATATGTTCAATTTCACTCTTTTGGGCATAGGGATATCTGTAAGGCTTGATGTTTGGAGGAACACTTACTGGAATCAAATGAATAGCGTGATCATGATCAATAATAGGTGGGAGGCCTTTGGGAGTATCAAATACCTTGGAATGATTTTCCAAGGATTTTTGGAGATATGGAGAAATAGATGATTTTGATGTGAGAACCTCTAGCGAACATCATTGTTCAATTACCCTTCGTAGTTCTTTATTTAGAAGCTTTTTCATTCTGTTAGAGCTGATTATGTTTCTCGGTTTCCCTGTGATACCCCTTAATTCAACTTCCTTTCCTTCCAAAAAAAATTCATGAAAATTTCTTGAAAATTAAAGGTTTTTGTACCCAAGGATTGTTGCTATTGGACTCCTAGTACAACATCTGCACCACCCATTGGAATGGAAAGCATTGGGCTATTCAATACATATTCTTCCATGGATAGCTTGATATTATGGATATAGGAATAAATTCAATTCCTTAGCTATCTTACAATGAATTAAAATATGGGTACTGCCTGAATGAATTAACACTATTACCCTTTTCTTCTTGATATGTCCTTCTATCTTGATAGTTTAATGAGTGGTAATTTCGGTAATTTTGGACAATTCATTACAAGATATGGTAGGATTCATTTCTTCTTTCTCTTGGGTTTTTTCCTGGTGTATATCTTCTTCTTTTGACATTCTTTTTTCCTTTTCTTCCTCTTCACAATCTATGTAAAATAATTTCTTCTCAGCACACTTATGACCTTTAGTGTATTTGCTATCGTAATTGTAACAAAGCCATTTTCTCTTTTTTCTTCCAATTGTTGTGGTGTCATCCTTGTAGGTTGTGGAAGGCTAGGGGAAACAACAATTCCATCTTTATACTTGTGAGTGGTAGACTTTCTTGTTGAAATAATTTTTCTTTCCATTTTTCTTGCCAACCTGAATGCCTTCTCCAATGAATCAGGTTCCTAAAGGCGAACCTCATGCTGGGTGTTATCCTTTAAATTTCCTATGAACACATCAATAATATGCTCCTATGGAATATTTTTTACCGTTATATTCAATTTTTGGACGTCCTCCATGTGCTCCATCATTGGACCCTTTTGTTTGAGATTTATCAATTGGCTAAAAAAAGTGTTTCTTTTTGTATCCTTATAATGTGATATCATTTATTCCTAAATATTTCCCACGTGAAAATTTGTTTATGAGAGCAAAGCCATCGATACCATACAAACTTATTTCCAAATATAAAGTTTCAATGCGTACCTTTTGTGTGTTTTTCACATTATGGAGATCGAAATATTGCTCCATTTGTAGTATCCATGTTACGGGATCCTTGCCATCAAACTTCATCATATCGATCTTTGGAACATGGTGGGTCTTCAATCCACCATTAGAGTCAATGAAATCATGACTAACATTTCTTTTTTTCTCCTCATGAGTTTCCCTTACTACCCTTTCGCGATTAGTGAGAACTTCTTGTAGCAAATTTGTCTTCATCTCTTCCATGTTGCCTTTAAGTTTTTCTTCTATACCATCCATCTTAGCTTCCACACCTTTTTTTAAACCATCCATATTAGCTTCCATAATTTTCTTTAAACTATCCATCTTAGCTTCTGTTACTTTTTGTGAGCGTGAATTTTGTTGCACTTGGTCTCGTAATTTTGATATATCATGTTGCATTTCTTCCTCTTCTTCATGAATAATGCTAAAGATTTTAGGTTGCTTACTAGGTGTTTCCTTTTTATTTCTTTAGGGCATAAATTAATGATAATAATGCTTCACTATGCCTTTTGAATTCCTTCAAACTATTTTTTCAAACCAATCTTATGCAAAATTTTAAAACAAACTACACACCTTTTTTCACTTTGTAGGAGCTCGATATTGAATCTATTGTATCTTTGTAATTTCAGATCTCCAAGGTTTGAAATTACATCTTGCGGTAGCCCTATGAGTTCTCTTTCCAACCCCACAAGTATGATCAAGATTGGATTCTCCAAGGAAGAGTTATCCCAAATCTCCCATGATGACATGATTATAGACTAGTTTAGTATAACTAACTTGTACGAAGTTCCACATGTCACCATTTCGATATTAGCACCTGAAACCAATATAAAGAAAACTAAAATTTGTCCTCTTTCTATAACTTTTTACAAAAATTCAATCTGATGCTCAAAGACAAATTTATGATGATTTTCCATAGGTCACCTGTTTGAGATATAATTTGGGATCTTGCAAAAACCCTAACTTCCTTGGACCCTATCGCCGAAAATATAGCAAGGAAAAATCTATAATTCAGACCCGAGGTTCCTCAAGATTTCTTCTCAGATGAGTTTTAATTTCAGCTTCTGAAACATTGTAGAAAAATAGCTATAGGGAAAATTCCATGATGGCCTGTTTGGCGCAGGGAAACCCTAGAATCCAAAGCTTTGATACAAAATGTTATGTAACCAGCTCACAAAATAGAAGAAAAGATAGATCAACGACTTCAAAATCAGCCTCTTCGAGGGAGAAACCTCCTTTACATTACACAATTGAATAATTCTTGGATGATACAAATGACAAAACCTCCTTTCTATATATAGGACTCTAAGGGGTCACAATATAATCAAGGTTGACATAAAAATAATAATATAAGGGAACAAAAATAACAATAGTGGGCTTCTATGGGGAACAATAATAACAATATGTGGACAACAGGGGCACAACAATAATAACAAGTGCTACAATGACAATAGTAATGAGGGAATCAATAGTATTATAGGGACCTAACATGGAGGCTCCTCTATTATGGTCGGTGTTAGTTTCCCTAGGTTCATTGATCTAATAAATTTTCCAATCCTTCCAATGCTTAAGCCACGTCTGGTTCCTATTCTTCCTAGCCTAGATTTATTTGTTCAAGAGATAATGAATCCTGAGCCACATTTACTTCAAGTATTTTCTATTGTGTTCCTTCCTCATCAAAAATTTCTTGGATTACATTTTATTTAGCTAAATATTTAGGGGGTTTAAGGAACTTTGTTCCTGATGTGATTTAAATAATCTAGCTGTTCGTCTCTTTTTTTGGGTAGAGATGGAAAAAAGGATGCCACTCGTTTTTCAGCTCTGTTAAGTTTTCAAGGAGCCATAATTTCAAGTTGAACAACTTCTTATGAGAAATATCCTATCATAGAGGATTCATTTGGATTGGTTTCACTACCTTTCTCTGGCTTCTCATTATCAGCTAAAATATTTGGAGGCATTTCAATAATTCTTTCACTTCCTAAGGGAATTTATTGCTCATCCCTGTTATGGCCTAAATCTACCTCAGGCTGAGAAAGGTAGGATCTAGGATAACATCAAACCACGCTTAACCTGGCAGCTAGCCCTACTAGGCCGGGAGAGGGCTCTCTCCTTTTCAATCTCAGCAAAATATGATCAATGAGGGCTTGAGATGACTGATATGAATACTGATCTTAGGCTAGGTATGTGTACAAAAGAGTTTGATTGAATTTAATGATGTTTTGTTGGCTCAAATGGAAAGGCAGATTTTGGGAGTGGGGAATGAGGCTCAGTTTTGCAGAGATCTCTATGGGGCAAGGTAGGAAACTGATTTGGCACTTAAAATTGAATGAAATGGAGAGATTTAGATAGGTGAGGAGTTGAATAGGGCAAGAGAACCTTAGGGATCCTCTTCAAACAACTGAAAACATCAATAACTAAACAAACCCTAGGTAGAGCACTGCAATTTCAATGGATTCTACCTATATCCTTGTTTTTTTTAGTTAATAAGAAGCAAGATAGATAATGGCATACATAAAACATAAGTGAGCTCACAATTACAGAAGCAAGCACTATACCAAAACAAAGTGCCACATGAATCCCAAAGAGTGCTACAAACCCTGGTCTCTATTCCTTGGCGAAAACTGCTAATATGAGTATACAATGAAGCTCCAAGATTTTCCAAAGTCCAACCTTCTGCCAAAATATAACCCCTACACTATGAAATTCATAAAATATATACATTTTCTCATCCTTGTACTAAGGGAATTGAGCTCAACCATTTTCTTCAAAATAGAATTAGTTACATTAAACTTGAGCCGAATTTCTGAAAATAGGTGTTGAAGATGAACTCGTATCTCCTAAACCATAGAATCTGTTACAAAAATAAAAGAGGTTTTTGTAGATAAGGTCATGTTGGAGGTTTTTTTGTAGATAATGTCCAATTTCTCGCAATCTATTCCACAAGATCATATCTAAAATAGAAAATCATTAAAAATTTAAATCTTTGAAAATGAGCTATAATGATCTAGTCACATTTCCCAATTCATGACACCTGTGAATAAACTGAAAGAGGTTTTTGTTATATTTCTTGTGTTTAAAAAGAACATATTTTTGTTTTGCAAAATTACTTTCCATCTGTTGTAAAATAAC
Organism: Pinus taeda; assembly: GCA_000404065.3. Taxonomy (NCBI): domain Eukaryota; kingdom Viridiplantae; phylum Streptophyta; class Pinopsida; order Pinales; family Pinaceae; genus Pinus; species Pinus taeda. The sequence continues at coordinate 7,681 of APFE030680201.1, forward strand.
CCCGCACTAAAATGACTAAAACAGTAAAAAATATGAAAATTTTTCTTTGTTTTAATGTAGGCTCCAAATATCACTGTATACCTCCCACATAGTAGCACCTGTGCATAAACTGAAGGAGGTTTTTGTTATTTGATATGTGATGAACAAAGACCTCTTTCAATTTTGAAAAATTCCTTATCATTATTTAAAAAACTGATTTTGTACTAAACTTGTCATGGTGTGTAGCAACTGACCTCAAAACATGCATAACCAAGAATCACTCATTCATTTCGATCATATCTTCTAATCCGAGAGCCAGTTACGGGAGTGTGATATACCGTTGGAAATATTTTTCTGAGATTCTTCTAATGGACATACTTGTGACATGTTTTGTGCTGAACATCATGTGAAAAACATCTAACAAAACTAGACATAGTAAGAGCTCATGTTGATCCCTGGTGATAGGCTGCGAAGACTAGAACTAACAATCCCTATGGTCCCATAAAAATCATTCCCAACCCTATTGTATTTGATTAAAATTCATCACAACTAGAAATTTAATGAGCTCATGATGGCTAACAACTGAAACTTGATATTTAGACCTTCTTAATCTACAAGCAGTTTCAGGTAAAAGTGAATAGAAAAACTAATTAAGGTTCGAGACTACCTTCTGTCTTAGATACACCATTATATTAAGATGGAAACCTCAAACTCCATCATAAATTTTGTCACAAGGGATGTATCACTGAATAATTCCTGCTAGCTCTTTCCAAATATTCAGAAATGAATTGGGGTTATACCCTTTCCCTTTCTTAACTAGTTATTCCCTTAGATTTGAAAATAGAAAGGCCACATTTTGTAGTGAGTATGTAGTTCGTATTGTTGATTTTTAAGTATCTTGGGAGGTACTCCAAGCACTAGGGTTTACAGTTGGAGGGTGGAGCACCACAAGAGTCACTTGTGGGATTGGAGCCCAAGGATGGGGTTTTGCAGCCATCATGATTTGGGCCAAAACCATGGACACATTTCAACATGTGATGGATGAGGATAATAGTACTCGTCAAGACAAATCTGATGCATTGAAAATCATCCAGTTCTAGGTTGTAGAAGTTATGAATTTTTGAAAGTTATGTGTGGGCATGGTGGCACAAGGTCAAGGTAGGCTTGATGTTAATAAGCCTTGTGATAGGTTTTCAAACCCTATGATGAAGTTTTAAGGGAGTCCTTGTATGTGGTATAAATAAAAGGTAAGTAAGCTTCATTTAGATCTTGTGCAACAAATTCAAAGAAGAAGGAGTGGAGTAGCTTGTTCAAGGAAAAAGAGAATATTTGTTTTTGGGCCACAAGTTAGGGTTACTTCAAAGGAGGAAGGGAGGTATGGGCCTCTCCCAAGGCTGTATTGAAGTGCGAGTTATCCAACAAGGGGGGCACATTGCAAAGATAAATTTTTGGGCTACTTGTGAGGGTGTTTGTGGCACAGTTCATCATTGTTTTGGCAACATATTGCACAAGTGTTATTGTAAGTAGGCCGAGTCCCAAACAATGTGCTATTGGGTTTGTATAGGGGATGGTTTTAGCCCTACATTCCAGTGTAAGTAAAAAACCAGGACAAGGATGTATGCCGCAACTGTGGGAGGAAGATAGAAGGTGTAATAGTGAGCTCACAAGTGGCTATGAGAAGCCCTAACCAGACAACCTCATCAACAAAAATTCACTTCTGTTTGGAACAAAATTCAAAAGGTATGTTTTACTAAGTTTGCCTTGTGTTGGATCTATGTTTAGATCATTTTTTATGAGAGTTACATGCAGCATATGGGAGCTAATTAGAAAGGATGACTTGGATGGTTAGAAGCCTTTCTTAGGAGATATTTTCTGGTGATTGTATTGGGCATCATTGGACTAGTGGAGGGTAGCACTTTAATGGCAAAAAGTATCCCTTGATAAGCATCCATAAGATAGCTTGAAAAATGAAGGTTGGGTGAAGTTGTTGAGCCTATGTGTAGCTCTTTGATGGATGTAAGAGGATACTAAATGAAAGATTGGAGCTCAGGCACTGCCCAACCTAGAGAGAAATTTGGATCAACCCATGTTCATTGTAGCAAAAGTGACTTGTAACAGTGATAGGTGGTAGCCCTCCTAGAGACTCTATGTGTTGTAATTTGATGGACTAAGGGGAAGCTAGAGAGTAGAATGGGAGTGAAGGACCGGTAGGACAATATATGACATAGAGTTTGCAACATGATTTTCATTGTATCTTGTATTCCATAGACTATTGTATTATTTAGATTGGTTTAATATAACGAAGATTGGGTTGTACATATTTGTACAATATTTTGTAAAGAGTTGCCTATAATTGTGCATGTGTGATTTAATTCTTATATTGTTCCACTATGCAAAGTAGTTCTGCTGATATTCTTTGTTTGGTAGCATCAGATATTCTAAGATTCTATCGTAGACCCAAGATCGTGGAAATTCAACACGTACAATTTCTCCCCTTATGACGGGAGGCCTGTTACTTCTACTACTATTTCTTCATTAACCTATATTTTCACTTTTTACCATTGTTACCTCTGCATTCAAATTCTACATGAATTCAAGTGTGACTTCATTGTTGAATCCTCGAAAATGTCCAAAATAGTCTATCCATCCTGCATGATTCAAAATACTACACACTTCTTTCATGGCCTGCAACTAGGTCAACTCATGGCACACTGAATATCTTCCCATCATTAGCCATTCAACAAGAAATGACTGCAAATGGAAACAACATAACAAAAAGTATAATATGGTAGCAACAATGCATAGAGTATAGAATATCAATGAAATTCAAGGGATAACATGCAACAAACACCTTCTCACCTCCAATGGAATTTGAAGGCCAATCGAAACCATTAATCAACTTAATGAATTTATAATTTGTCATAGTTAAAAGATAAACCCGTATTGATTAATCACAGGAAACAACCATAACAAATGTTTGTGTAGGATGAGAAAGGCTTACAAAACATCAAATAATCATTAGGATGACCATTCAATCATAAATGAAATAATAACAAAAATCATTACAACAACCAAAACATCACTGTAAAAATGAATAAATTTAATGTGAAGATGATGATTTGAAATCAAGAGGTGATTGGAAACTACTCTTTAGCTGGCTAATCTTGCTTCCAAAAATTAATTTCTTCAAAAGAACTGTAGAATTGTTTTAAAATTGGAGTACAAATATGGATCCTTAGGTAGCAACAGAAGAAATTCATAATGATAATTTACAAATTTCATACAAAATCAAGGAGTTAAGTTTTTTTAGGAAATTCAAAAATCCATATAATGAAATCATCATAAAGAAATTATCCTTTTTAAATTAAATTCTTCTGTGATAAACGTTAAACAAACTAGTTACCCAACCATTATCTTGAAAAGGGTTTTAAAAATGTTCCTTATCCCAAGAAAAATAAAGGAAACAACAAACAACCCATAAGTGATAACTGCATTTGAGGAAACAATAATCACATTTGAGGAAACAACATCTGTGACTAAGGGAAAAACAACTGGAGGAATGTCAACTGTGACTTAAAGAAACGATGCTATTCCTAAGGAAACATTAACTGAGGAAAAAATAACTGTGACTTAAAGAAACAATGTTATGACTAAGGGAATAAAAAGTAAACAAACATCAATTGTGACTAAAGAAACAACAACCGAGAAAAAATAAGTTGTGAAAATGATGTTACGATTAAGGGAATAACAACTAAAGAAAAAACATTTTAACTTAGGCAACAATGATTGCAAAAACATCTTAACAACAACATTTTAAAAAATGATCGCGATGCTTTCTAAAATAAAGAAAATATACACGCCATAAGAAAATAAAAAATACTTACATTATGTACATAGTAATGAAATATTTTGAAGAAAATTTACCTGATCATGGTCGTGGGAACATGCCCCTGCTTGGCTACAACTTGCAAGTTTGCATCAATATTGATTTCATGAAGACATGACTATTTTGTAAGTGGTTGATGGTACAAGCAAAGTCGATGCCCATTAATAAGAAAATAAATGCTAGAATCATCAATCATAGTAAGGCATACTGTCCCATTATCATAAACTTCAGTGACTTTGTAAGGGCCCAACTACATCGTTTGAAGCTTACTTGGGAATTCTTGAAATATGGAATCATATAATAGCACCCAATATTCCTTTTGAAAGGTCTTCTTTTTAATAAAATGATCATGCCACTTGGCTCATGTTAAAATGTAGCAAGAAAAGGCTTCATTTGACTTGTGCCTTAGTTAAATGGAGAAATTTGATTTTTCACATCAGCAAGATGACTTGGATTGTAGTTAGTTGGAGTGACATGGCCATGTCTCCTAGTTAAATCAGTAAATTCGAGTTTGTGGTCTACAAGTAGAGTTGTGAAAGAGTTGATTGCTAAGATCTAATAATCTAGTGGAATTATTTTTAGTTAAACTCAATTATCTGAGCTCTAGTCACTAGTTGATTTGGTAGGAGCTTAGTTGAGTAGTTATAACAATTGTTAACTCACTGATCTCTCAGTTAACTGATCAATATACTAAAACAAAACCCAGTCATGCATGGAATTAGAATTTACTATTTGGAGTGGAGGAAAAGGAAAATTGTAATCATCAATTGTCTATTAGTTGAGTGTACATAGTTTTTGCATTGAGTAGGTGGTTAATTTCTTCAGTGTTTGTGCAAGGAAATAGGGAAATATCCTATTTTTTAGGGGATAATTTCCTTATAGATTGCACAAGGGAATATGAGGATATAAGAGGCCTATTTTGGATAAGTATTGGTCAAAGCAGGTCAGTGAGTAAGAGATCAGTATTGCACTGTAGGTGGTGCTTCATGTATGAAACTATCATTGTAATAGATCCATATTTCTCATCTAAATTAATGCAAAGTAGTGGAGGGATTTTTCCCAATTGGGTTCCCCTGCAAAATCATTGTGTTCCTTATGTTCTGATGGTTGGATGTTATTTCATGTTTTTCTATCATGTGTTTTCCTTTACACAAAATAGTAGAAGAAATTATTGTCTCTTGATTTCAATTTGATTTCATTAGCAATAGAAAGTTTCTTGTAATTTCTACATGGCATTAGAGTTGTGAAAGGCTACATAGAATTTTCTTTCCAGATATTCTCTCTAAGAAATTTTTATTTGCAAAGTTTTTGGTAAATAGTCTTTTCAGTGCAGGGAAAATGTCTTTCAATGGATTTAGGTTTGAGTATGCATTGGAGGGCACCTCGGATTTTTGTGCCTGGTGTTATCACTAAACAAATTTCAAAGAAAAGGAGATAAAAAATCTTCATCAAATTCAAGCGAGGCAGCTCCTCAATTAAGCAATGCATTTCCTTCTAGGTTGATTTATCTAAAGTGGTTTCAAAGGAGAAAATATCCAAAGAAAGGGAGATACATAAGAGATGAAACAGGACTTAGCCCTAGGGCTAAGGAAACATCATCACAGCTGCATAAAAGTGACAGAGGTAAGGCTAAATAATAATTTTGATAGATTGCCTTTTGAAATTTACTTTAAAAGGATGGTGTCTATGTTTTCAGTTTTAACAACCTCATGGTATATGGGCAAGTCATTTCAAAACAAAGGACAGATCAAGGAAGTCAAAGTTTTGGATTGAAACTGTGATTTTTGAAATTACACAGCAGTTTCGCAGCGCGCTGCGAAACCCTTGTAGCAGCCTGTTTTAGCAGAAAAAACTTTGTTTTCTGCGTTTACTAGTAAATTTCCAGAAGGGATTCTGAGCAGTTGAAAACTTAATTTTGAAAACTGAAAGAGGATTTTATTCCTAACATACCAAGCTACAAAAAAATCTTTCAGTTTCTTCAAATTCGTTCTGAGGTAGGAGGAATTTATGGTTAAACTTGCGCTACGAAACTACTGAAAGTCAAGCTTTGTCTACTCGTTTTACACCTGTTTTGCAAAATCCGTTTCTGGTCACATGAAAGGGTATTTTGGAATTTTGAAGGAGGTTTATCTTCATCAACTCTCCTAATACAATAACCTATCTCAATTCCTTCATAAGTGTTTTCAGTTCGGAGATACTAAGCTTTCATTGAGACCCTACTTTCAGAAAACGGATTTTTTC
>APFE030680201.1:19074-43750 GCA_000404065.3 Pinus taeda
GCTGAGGAGGCTAAGCCTTAGCTAAAAGATTGGTTTGAAATAGTTACACTAAGATAGTCTGATCAGCAGCCTATCAGGGACCTATTTTGGTGATAACACCTGGAAAGCCAGGATGGAAGCTTTCCTGGATGACAATGGAGTATGGAAATATATACAAACTGATATTACAAAACCAACAACATCATATGCACAAGCAGTTGTGCAATGGAATAAATACACAACAAAGGGTAGGAGGATTATTCTAAAGGGTGTTAAATATCATGTGGTTTCAATCTTGCATAGAAAGGAGACTCCTTTTGTAATGTGGAAAAATCTCACAGATCTATTCCAAAGGAGTAATGATGCTAGGAAACTGGTGTCGAGAGATAACCTAGGAGCATTCAAATGCAAAAAAATGAAACCATTCCACAATACCTATCTAGATTCACTCAGGTTTGAGATGAAATTGAAGGAGTGGGATAAAATGTGCCATCATAGGAACTTGTGAGATTCACACTGCCTGGTATTTCGAAAACTTGGCACATCTATTAGGATTTAGTCAATGGAAGAGACAAGATACCATCTTGGGAGAGACTTTGGTATGATTTGGTGCTAGAGGAGATAAGAAGAATCACTAAAGGTGGTGTGACATCGAGATTTGAGGAGGAAGAAAATTTTTCCTTGGCTGGTAAGGGAAAGAAGGACCAAGGCAAGGTAGAGTCTAGCCATAACTAAGGCAAGAAGAAGGACCTTATGAAAATTAAATGTTTTTGCTGCAATGAATATGGATACTATGCAACCAAGTGTTTGCACAAGGAATCTAGGAAGAAGCCTGGAGGACGTCCAGGAGGTGATTCTACCACATCACAATTCGAATTGGATTTCACCCTCATTGCATGTATGAAAAGTACTATATGGGGTAGTGTACGGTACTTGGACTCTAGAACCTCATTTCACATGATAGGAACCAAGGATTTCTTCAGCAACCTAGAGGAGAAGGACCTGCAATTAAACCTAGAACTTGGAGATGATGGGAGGTATAGTACCAAAGGGATTGGTACTATCACCTTTAACAGGAAGTTAGGTTCCCATCTTCACCTAAAAAATGTAATGTATGTCCCTGGGCTGAAGAAAAAATTGATTTTTGTAGTTGTATTCGAGGACAGAGGATATGATGTGGTGATCAATAAAGGGAAATATTTTATGAAGCATGTTTCTATGAGAAAAGTAAAACAATTTGGAGTTAGAGTGAAAAATATATACAAGCTAGAGGTGGATGCATGCGTTGCATTGAGAAACAAAGCATAACACGTTTGGAGTCAAGATGCTGGAGAACTCTGAAATAGGAAAATGTGTCACCTACACCAAGAAGCTTTTAAAATCATGTAGCAGATCACCACAAGACTTCCAAAATGCACCCTTGACCAACATGACATTTGCAAGGGATGAAATCTTGGAGTGAGTAATGACATTAGCAGAGGTAGAGCCATCTTGGAGTGAGTCCATTCATATGTGTGTGGACTGTTTTCTAAAATTTCAGTTGTAAAACACATGTATTATGTAATTTTCATAGATGAGTTTTCACGCAAGTGTTGAATCTATTTTATGAAGAAGAAAAATGAAGTGTTCGCAATTTTTTTTGGATTCAAAGCATTAATTGAAAATGAGTTTGGAAAAAAAATTAAATCCCCAAGAAGTGATAATGGAGGAGAATTTGTGTCTAATGCTTTCAAAGAACTTTGTGCCAATGAAGCTCATTAGGAGACTTTTGAGGTCTAAAATGGGCCTCTTAAGAAAAATGTACAACCAAAATAAAATTTATAAGAACCAATGGAATTCAAGATGATGATGTCAACTGATCCAGGATCTTTTCACTTATAGATGTATGGAAAAGACTCACATGCAAAGTTGCAGCTTAACACAGAAATGTTCACATAAGGAAAGAAGAAGTAAACACATAAAAGGCACAAAAGAAGACACCGAGGCTTGATAACAGAGTTTGTCCAATTCGGACTACGTCTTCGGGCCCAGCTCAAAAATGGGGAGGCCTTTCTTATTAAATGGCATGAAAGAAAAGAGAATTACAGTCATCAACTGTCCACAAGAGGCTTATACCTCCAACCTGCAAGATGGTTGTGAAATGGATGCCTGAGATGGAGAGGTAAACAACACCAATGTGTCTGTAGCAATAAAAGGGGCTGGAGTCATGTAAAAACTATATAGACACAGAAAAATAACACTCTCGACCTCCTACCAACAAAACAACGTGCAACAACCAAAAATGCCCTTCTCCCTTGCGATTTCCAATGATCGTGGCTTTATAATGGATTCTTTGGATAGAATCCCATTCAAATTGGGGCTTTTCTGGCTCATAATAGAGGCCAGTAGCATGGAATGATCGGCAGGTGTAACCACCTCTTTAAATGGTATTTATATAATTCAAGCGATAAGACCTCAAAATCCCTGAAAACACTAAAAATCTGCCCAAAAACCATTTGCCCGGACTTCAAAAAATATAGAATCGGGCTTATATTATTATCGGGTCTACCCTGCTATCGCAATCGGTGTATCGTTGTTGCCAAGGTCCTGTTCAAGGGGAAATGACAATCGCCAATCACCGATCACTGATATCAGTGTCGGCCGATCGCACTGCCGATTGTCGATTTCTGATATTGGTGTCGGCAGATCGATCCCTTGATCATTGATGTCGATTGCCCTTTGCTCGCTGATGCTAATTGCCCTCTGATCATTGATTTGATTTAATCGGAGATTGGAATCAGGGGTTCCATTGTGCCTTTCTTAAGTCCACCTCCATAATTCCTCTGATTGTGATTTTTCTTATAAGGCTTAAAACCCTTTTTCAAAGGAAAAATTCCTCATTTTCTTAAGGATCAAAGCAACCTTCCTTGTGCGATAACTTCATCATCTGGAATCAGACTGAAGTGTCGTTTGTGCTGTTGGAATCATGATGACGAGATATACGCTCTAGTCTAGAGTTGACTTCATTCCTATTACTTTGATTTCTGAGCTTTTCCATGCCATTGTATCTGAAGATCCACCTAGATCAATCCTCCCCATTGAGGAGCTTTTGGACCACCAAAAGCTTTTAATTAGTCAATTGGCAAGTGAGGGAATTATTCCCTCACTTTCTCTTTCTCCAGCTATCTGGCCTTGCTGGGGTGCATTCCATTGAAGCCAACTCGAAGGTATTCTACATCTCCTCGCCGTGAAGTCCTGGTTCTTCTGTCGAGGATGATGTATTTGAGCAACTCATCAAGATATTCTGGTGCAAAATCATCGACTGTAGGAACTATGCCCACCTCATCAGTGTCCATGATCAACGATGGTTCATACATCTTCACTTTCTCCACATTCACTACTGAGTACATCTGCATATATATTGGCAAGTGAAGACGAAAGACATTGTTCCCAATCTTCTCCAAAATTGTGAATGGTCCATACTAGATTGGTCGTAACTTCTTTCCTTCTCCCTTCATCCTGTCTTTACTGATGTGGAACCACACCTTGTCTCCCACTTGGAATTGATGGTTGACTCAGTGTTTATCATGTTGAGCCTTATAACGGGCTTGACTTTTCTCCAACTACTTTGCACTGCTTGGTGAATCAGTTGGATTCGCTAAATGAATTGCTGAGCTTTGTCCCTATCATTACGTCCACTGAAGCCATCCTCCCTTCCAAAGAATATATCAAAAGGGTCCTTTTGTAGGTAGCCAAAAAATGTCTCAAATGGTGAACGCTATGTAGTTGAATGCACTACTCGGTTGTAGGAATTATGTACATAAGGGAGATGTTCATCCCACAACTTTGGTCGTTTCCCACAATAGCCTTGTAATAAGTGTACCATGGTATGGTTAACAACCTCTATTTGTCCATCGGTCTGTGGGTGAAATGTCATGCTTATTTTCAATTTGGTGTCCATCATCCTCCACACGCTGGTCCAAAACTCTCTAAGGAAGCGAGAGTCTCAATCCGACAGAATTGATGTGGTAATCCAAAGTGGATCCAAACAGGCTAAAAGAAAATAGAAGCAATCTGCTCTACAGTAATCTACTTTTTACAAGGCATAAGAATACACATCTTGCTAAAATGTTCAACGATGACATACAAATAGTCGTGACCCTTCCTGGACAAAGGTAAACCTCCTACAAAGTCCATTGACACACTTTCCCAAGCACGACTCAGAATAGTGAGTGGTGTGTAAAGCCCAAGTTTTCTATTAGAGGGCTTTGAAACAAAACACATCACACAACCCTTTACATAGCGAGTCACAATGTTTTTCATATGAGGCCAAAAAAAAAATCTTTGTACATGACATAAAGTCTTTTCGACACCAAAGTGTCCAGACACAAGAGAGGTGTGGGCCTCTCAAATTACATGTACTCTTTCTCCTATGGGAATACACAATTTACCAAAGTGATACAACAATTTCCCTTGTAAGTGATACTTATCCACCCATGAACCATGGGTTAGTTTTGCATAAACCTCCTTAAAGTCATCATTGTTAGCATATTGTCAACATAAATTTCAAAAGATAACGAAACATTATGCAAAATAATAGAAGCTGAAATAGGAGGGTGAGATAGCATATTGGCCACTTTATTGCTAGTGCCCTTCTTATACTTTATTACTAGATGAAACTATTGAAGAAAACCCATCCACTTGAAATGACGAGATTGCTAAAACTTGGTTTGTGACTGAAGGTACTGCAAGGGTTGATGATCTATATGGATGATGGTCTCCCTGCCGATCAGGTAGTGTTTCCACTTTTTCACACTCTGCACCAAGGCATAAAGCTCCTTGTCATAGGTGGGATAGTTTATCACAACTTGAGAAAACTTATTAGAATGGTAACAAATTGGCTTCTTTTGTTGCATCAATATAGCTCCCATGGCATAACTATTGGCATCAGTTTCGATCTCAAATGGTTGTTGGAGATCGGGTAAGGCTAAGACTGATGCGGTGCTAATTTTTTCCTTCAATATTTCGAAGGAGTTATGCTATCTTCCTCCTCATTGGAAGGCCTATTTCACACTCGTCAAGGTGTGCAAAGGTACTGCAATAACAGAGAAATTAGCAATAAATCTCCTCCAATACTGGACTGCACCTAGAAAACTATGAACCTCGGTTACACTAGTAGGCTTAGGCCAATTTACAATTGCTTCAACTTTAGAGGGATCAATTTTCAACTGACCATGACCAAAAATATGACCTAGGTAACACAAAGAGGTTTTCCTAAATTCACACTCTGACAATTTTACAAAGAGTTTTTCTTTCTTCAACATATCAAGCACTTTCTTTACATGACTCACATGTTCAGACCAACTCTTACTTAAAACTAGTATATCATCTAAATACACAAGAACAAACTCATCAATGAAAGGATAAAATATATCATTCATAACCCACATAAAGGTGGCTGGAGCGTTGCAAAGCCTGAATGGAATCACCATCCATTTGAACAGCCCCTGCTTGGTTTTGAAAGTAGTTTTCCACACGTCCTGCTCCACAATTCTGACTTGGTGATAACAATTGCGCAAATCTAACTTTGTGAAATAAACAAAACTTTCTAATTGGTATAATAAATCATCAATGCGTGGGAGGGGATAGCAATTTTTCATCGATATCTTGCTGAGCACGCGACAGTCCACACACATCCTCTAGCTACTATCTTTCTTTAGCACTAGAACAATCGGCGAAACACATGGAGAGGAGCTCAGCCTGATGACGCCTTGGTCTAACGATTCCTGCACTTGCCTCTTGATCTCCTCCATTTCAATTGCCGACATCCTATACATGCCAATATTTGGCAGAGGGGCATCATGGAATAGATGGATTTTGTGTTGGATTTCCCTCTTCAGAGGTAGTCCCTTAAGCTCCTAAAACAATTCATTATAATCCGAAATCAATTCCATTAATTCCTGTTTATTCTTCCCATCACAGCCCTGGAACGCATCAGCGAATTTGGCCTCCTTCTCCCTTACAACCATAAGCATGCATGTTTTACTGGAATTCACCAGTCATTTCATTTGCCCAACGCTTACAAGGCTAGCGTTAATTTTATTTTGATGAGCCCGCACTATGTATTCTACCCCACCCTTGGTGATGTGATATTTATTCTCATGGCAGAAAAAGAATACTTTTCTGTCATACAGGTATGGGCTCCCTAATACCATGCCATAGATATCCAGTGGTATTACATCCATTTCTACTTTGTCTACCAGCTTAGACACAATCCCAAATTTGACCTTGCACTGTTGGGTTACATTCAATTTCACTTTATCATGTATCCATCCCAACGAGTAAGGTTTCAGGTGTGGTTTTGTCTCTAAGCCAAGCTTCTTTACCAGGGATTCTGCAATTAAGTTTGTGTGGGACAATATCAAACAGAGTTTCTACTTTGGTGTGATTTACTATAACTCTGATATGAAATAATTCAATTATTTTTCTATCATTCGAAAGGGACTCATCTACAAAACTAGTGCTTCCATGCGATTTAGAATCAACAAGAGGTGTAAGGGTACCTTTTTCTCCCACTGCTGTGACCAGTGCTTCATCTCCCGAATCCGATCCAAGGTCTTGCTGTGCCACTGCCACTATTCTCTGCTTCCCTTTTCCTCTATACTTCTTTGGGCGCCTTTCTGGGTGCTGCTTCCAACAGTGATCGTCATCGTGGCCTTCTTTCTTGTAGTGATTGCAATAAGGCTGATCTCCTTCTTTGGCTGCTGCTATTTTATTCTCCTTCCCTTTCCATTTTTCTTTGGATTTACCATTGGGAGGTTTGAATGGTGGATTTCTGGACTGATCCTCTCTTTCATTCTTTCCCCTATTCTCAATATGAATTACTTTTACGCTGGTTGAATCAATAGTGGTTGGTTCAAACAATAACAATGAATGTCTAATATAACTATGTAGTGAGCCAATATACTTAGCTACAACTTCAGGTGCATTAAGTGCAATACCCAAATTCAGAGCTTGCTTCCTAAATTCTTCTATAAAAATTTTAACATCCTACCCTTTGCCTTGCCTTAAATATTTCCAATTCATCAAAGCTTTGTATTTGTATCCTAAGGGATAAAACTATTCCTTTAACACATAAGTAAAATTAGACCATGAGGAAAACAGCTTACCCACATTTTTACTGCTCTGCAATTTTCTCTCCCACCAAATGAGAGCTGTGCTTCTCAGCCGTAGAGAGGCCAGCTGGATTTTCGCCTCATCCTCTATGATTTGTTGTATCCTGCAGTAAACCTCAATCTACCTGATCCAATTATTAAGCTTCTCTGTGTTAATTTCACCATTAAACACAGGAAGATCAAATTTAACATCTAATTTAAAGAAGGGTTTCTTAGTTGCATCCTTTGGATTTCTCTGATTATGGTGGGGAGAGGAAGGAGAGCCTTCACTACTAGAAGGAGAAGGAGGGGGTTCTTCTCCACCATTCCCATGTGTTGAACCTTGTCCTTTTGGATTTCTCTCCTCTGCTTTCTCCAGGCTTAAGAACAACTGACTGATGTTCTTTGCCATTGAATATAAAGTCTTTCTGAAATTGCGCTCCTCTTCAATATGGGCTTCATCTTCAACCATGTTTCTCCTTTGAGGTGCACGCCCTACTTCTGGATCGAAAGGTTCTAGATTACCTTTTCCTCTTTGAATCCTGCCTCTTGTTAGCATACAAACATGCAATTCACATCTAAAAAGCCCTGTTCTGATACCACTTGATCTAGGATGTTTTCTCTTATAGATGTATGGAAAATAATCACATGAAAAATTGCTGCTTAACATAGAAATGTGCACATAAGGAAAGAAGAATTAAACACATAAAAAGCACAAAAGAAGACACCAAGGCTTGATAATGGAGTTTGTCCAATTTAGATTACGTCTTTGGGCCCAACTCAACAATGGGGAGGCCTTTCTTATTAAGTGCATGAAATAAAAGAGAATTACAATGATCAACTATCCACAAGAGGCTTATACCTCCAATCTGCAAGATGGCTATGAAATGGATGCTTGCGATGGAGAGGTAAACAACACCAATGCGTCCGTAGTAATAAAAGGGGTTGGAGTCATGTAAAAACTGTCTAGACACAGATAAATAGAGCTCTCGGCCTCCTGCCAACGAAACAACATGATGCAACCAAAAGTGCCCTTCTCCCTTGCGATTTCCAATGATCGTGGCTTTATAATGGATTCTTTGGACATAATTCCATTCAAATCAGGGCTTATCTAGCTCCTAATAGAGGCCGGTAGCATGGAATGATCGGTGGGTGTAACCGCCTCTTTAAATGGTCTTTTTATCATTGAGGCGATAAGACCTCAAAAATCATGAAAACACTAAAAATCCACCCCAAAACCATTTACCCGGACTTCAAAAAATATAGAATTGGGCTTATATTATTATCGGGTCTGCCCTGCCATCACAATCGTTGTATCGCTATTGCCAAGGTCTTGTTCACAAAGAAATGCTAAACGCTGATTGTCGATCACCGATATCAGCATCAGCCGATCACACTGTCGATTTCCGATCGCCGATATCAGTGTCGGTAGATCGATCCTCTGATTTCCGATGCCGATTGCCCTCTGATCGTCGATCCGATTTAATCAAAGATCAGCAATCGAGGGTTCCACTGTGCCTTTCTTAAGTCCGCCTCCATAAGTCCTCTAATTGCGATTTTGCCTTTAAGGCTTAAAACCATTTTTCAAAGGAAAAATCCTTATTTTCTTAAGGATCAAAGCAACCTTCCTTGTGCGATAACTTCATCATCCAGACTCAGATTGAAGTGTCGTTCACGTCGTTGGAATCAAGATGACGAGATCTACGCTCTGGTCCAGAGTTGACTTAATTCTGATCACTTCGATTTATGAGCTTTTCCATGCCATTGTATCTAAAGATCCACCTGGATCATCAACCAGGGGGGACCATTCACCATTTTTAGAGTAAAAAAGTAAAAATATAAAAAAATAATAAAAACACTTTTTAAACTCCTAATTTTTAACCTATTTCCCTAAGGTTTTACTCAAATTTTGAGTGGGAGTACTCTTTGGATGCAAAATTTAGTTCCTCATCCAAGGAGTACCCATGTTGCATACTTTTGATGGACCCTGCTACACGAAAAATGAGAAATACATAAAAAAACACATGATTGCAATAACGATTTTCATGTATTTCTCATTTTTTGTGTAGGGTCCATCAAAAGTATGAAACATGGGTATTCCTTGGATTAGGAATCAAATCCTATATCCAACGAGTGTTTCTGCTTGAAATATGAGTAAACCCATAGTGAGATAAGTTAAAAATACGAGTTGGGAAAAATATTTCTTTCTTTTATCCCTCTAAAATTTGATGATATAATCTAATATTATTTTATAATTTCCTTAGGAGGCCCATTTTAGACCTCAAAATTACCCTAATTATTAGAAGAGAATTAATTGCACCCCATAACCTAGAGCCAAATGGGGTGGAAGAGACGAAAAATAGAAGCATTGTAGGGGCTGCAAGAGAAATGTTGAATGATAAGGGACTACCTCTATATCTGTGGATAGAATAATGAAATAAAACAATTTATTTACAGGACCAAAGCCCTTAGAAAATAATTGGCATGATCACACACGAAGAAGCTTTCTTGGGGAGGAAGCCAATTGTATCCCATTTTAGAATTTTTGGAGCTACAGTCTATTGTCGTGTTTCCAAGGATAGCAGGAAAAACTTGGAGCCTACAATTGAGATGGGGAGCTTTGTAGGATACACATAGACCTCATCACTTAGGATTGCAGTGGTGAGGAGAGATGTTAGATTTGATGAGGAGAAGGCTATGGGAATAACTCTAGAGCGAGAGCTGATTATTGCACCATAGGAGGAGCCTCAATCAAAACCTCAGGATGTGGAGAGGCCACATGTTGAGGAGAAAGGAGCAGGCAGAGTGGAGGCAACCATTAAACTAATATCTTCTAGAGAGGGGAGGAAGAAAACTAGAGCGGCTAACAGATTGGAGCAGGATGCACAGGATCACGTGGGAGCTCCTACATCATTGCACATGAAGAGGAGGTCACTAGAAATATATATTGGTTATATGTCACTCATGACAAAACTCATTGAATCTGAGCCTTCTTCATTTGAGGAGGAAATTTCTCAACCAATGTGGGTAGATGCCATAGTGGAGGAGTATAACTCCATCATGAAGAACAACGTAAGGGAGGCGATGCCAAGACCATAGAATAAGTCAATGGTTGGTTCCATATGGATTTACAAAGTGAACATGCAACTAATGGAAATATCGAGAAGTATAAGGCTATATTTGTGGCCAAAGGGTTCTCAAAGGTAGAGGGAGTTAATTATGCAGAGACATTTTCCCTTGTGGAAAGATACTCCTCCATCAAAACCATTCTAGCATTAGCTGCGTAGATGGGGTGGAAGATCCGCCAAATGGATGTGAAGACTACCTTTGATCCAAATTGGATCATTATATTGTTTGTCATCCATCTTGATGAATTTGAAGTGGAAAAAGTGGAGGAATACGCTCACGGGACCATTTATACTTGTGGGACCCAGTTTGGCGACACAAGGTCTGAAATCTTCCGGGAGCGTTTTGAGGCATCAAATGATGTTTTTTGGGGTAAAAATTTGCCTCTTAAGAAAAAAAAAAATTCATGATATTCTACACATTGAGAGCTTTCCAATGATGCAATAATTGTGCCAATCAGGGTCTATATGCAAAATTTATGCCACTCAGAAGTTGACATTCCTATTTTCACACCTATAGTTCGGGAGGATGCCACGTTAGCCTCCATTATTCATGGAAAAGGGGCTAGCCACATGTTTGTGATGTACAAGACTCTATAATTGTCCATTTTCTAACTCTAGTTAAGAGTTGATGTAGTCAAACTTAACCACTAGTAGGCTATCGGGTTGTGTTATAACCGGGCCACTAGGAGAAAGAAGCATTCCATTATTTCGAGAGAATTTTGTTCCATGGTAGAGAAAAGATAGCCAGGAGAGATAGGATTGATGAGGCTCATAATTGGGTAACTATATGGGCCTTAATTCACCTTCTAGCTTAGTCAAATCAACTCTTCTCACAACTTATTACATGTTTTGATTAAATTTTGTGTAATGAGATGAGTTAAAGTGAGATATTATGCCTAGTGAACTAATATGCATTGAATGCAGGTTTGGAAGAGACAATCAAGGAATTTTGGAAAGACTAAGGTTTGACACTCGAATGGGACAAGGGAGAGAGATTTTAGGAGGTAAATCCTCCTCATTTACTCCTCCTCCATTCGCATATTCCTCCATTAATCACACCAGCTCAGAGTGCAAGCAACCAAGTCATGAAGATCAAAAGGCAACCAAGCAAGTGATAGACAAAGAGTTAGTTCATCTCGAGTTTGGGAGTTCAGCCTCCATAAATTTAAGGAATTCATTGGGAAATTATAGTTGTATAAGTAGAGAGGCCTAGAGCCTCATTAGGATTCGATTTTTTGTGGTAAAACTCTAGTTATTTTCGAGCTCCAGACTTGTGGAAGATTTTGATGTAATTTTCTGCTTTTGTAATAAGAATGAGATTTTTCTTTATCCAACACTGAGTTAAATTAGAGGGATGAAGCTCTTGGGTTAGGGCCCAACCCTAGTAGAAAAGGCTCCTCTTCTTTTATTTGTATGCTTAGCTTAGTTTCATAGATTCATGGTTAAATTGTCTTTAGAAGTATTTCATTACAAGTAGTGTAGATTTGATTAGTTGTTTATTAGTTTGCTTCCATTTGTTCCTTAATTCAGTAGTAGGTTAGAAGGGATAAAAGAACCACCACAAAGATGTCAGTAGGTGTCTTGGCCTCACTTCTTCCTTCTCGGATCATGATTTGAGGAAAATACCCTTATGTAGCCCCAAAAAGACAGATTTCCATTTCTTGCATAAGGTTTAGAGTTTACTATACTTGAACTAGCATTTGATCAATTTGCAAGTGTAGGATTTCATTTCCATCATCTCTATCTTTAGTCTTGTAGTAGATCTCATCCATGATTCCATTTTATTCAACAACTTTCCTCATGCATAAGGTAGACAGTTAGTTCATTAAATTCTGCTTTTTTAGCTCATGATAATGCTTCTTGTTTACATGACTTTTTGGAAATTACACATGTTTGATACAGAGCAGGTGCTTCAGAAGTAGAAAGAGATCTCATAGCAAACAACCACCTTCTAACTTCATCCACCCATAGTCATTCCTTGCTTTCAGTAGAATCTTCACTAATTTCATCATTTTACATAGCAATTCTCCCAAGCATGTTGAGCAAATCCAACCATCTCCTAACCTTGGTTTTGGGTCCTGAGTGATCCTAGGCCTTTTATCACTTCATTCAACCCACTAACCACCTTCCCTAAGCCTTCAATCACCTCCAACACCCATAATTTTTCTCTCAGATGTATCCTGTAGAAATATAGGGAATCCTGTAGGTTTCTAGTACATCATGTAGGATTTATTGTAGTGGCCTGTTTTGAGGCCGAATTGAGGGAAACCTCTAGGAAGCCACCCAAAGTCATCTCCCAAACTCTCTAAACATCTCATAAACCTTCCAACCATCCACCAACATCCCTAAGCCACTTGCCACATCACCAAAAGAGATTATCTTGCACACTTGATTTTTCATGAAAAGAATAAAAGATAGAAAACATATTTATTTCAGTCCTTTACATGCACAATAGTGATGTTTGATGTTCTTAATTTCCATGCTTAGGACAATAGCATTTTTTTCATGTTAATTTAATATTATTGCAAAGCATAGTTTCTTAGCAGTTAAGTAGGCAATGGTGTGTCTTAGCATTGAATTTCGGTATTTTTCATTACTATAGTAGATCATCTCTCTCTTAGAGTAGATTTCTCTTTCTTTCATCAAGGAACCAAGCTTCTTCTAAATCCATAGAAGTCTTGCTTGAAAACCCTAGTGGTCTCTCTCCAGCTGAACAGTGACAAAAGGTAGAACCATCACTTTTACTTGTGTATACAACACTGTCACCTCCAAGTTTGTACGAACCCTGGGTTGATAAAGTAAAGCTGGTAGCCCATGACTTGTAGCATTCTTGCTGCAATACTAGTGCTCATCACTTTTTGGTGCCATTGTAGGGGAGGTGTCTGAGTAATATGTGATTACTCCTTTCTTTCTTCTATTTCTTGTTTCTAATATTCCTCTATTAGTTTCATTTCTGCAAAAGTAATTTAGTTGCTTCCTTTCATTCTACATTCTTTGTTTTCCTTTCCATTTTGCAAGCAAGATTTTATTTCAAGAATTAGTTTTTTCATTCAGTCAATAGTTTTCGTTGAATTTTAGTTTTTTAAAATACTTTCCAAGTTTGAAAAGAACACAAAACCAAACCAAAAATATTTCCTTTCATGCCTCATAGGAATATGGATAACTTAGGGAATTTTTTTCCAAATACCCCCACTGCATCAAACAACCAACCTTTCCTCTTCTTCGGTGGCTATGAACTGGAGGAACCCTTAGGTGAGCAACCAGACATATTTGAAGAACCTACAGGGAAGAAGAAGAAGAAGAACCCATTCCTATCGAACCAATGGCTGAAAACAAAAATGACTGAGGGAATAGAGAGAGAGTTGAGGGTGCCTTCCCATCAGGGAAACCAATGGGGACACTAAGATGAAAAATATAAGCCCCTTTGCCCTTCCTCATTTCCATGGCTTGACCATAGAAGATCCTGACACTTTCCTATTTGAGTTTGTTGTTATATGTCGAACCTATGACTACACAAATGATGATCAGAAGTTGAAACTATTTTCATCTACCCTCAAGGATGCAAATTTTCACTGATTCATGGGTTTACGTGGGGATATCATCACAACTTGGGCTTAGATGCATAAAGCCTTCAACAACAAGTATCGAGACTATTGTAGGTCTAAGGATACTAAATAGGAAATTTTTAGGATGACCTTAGGCAATGATGAATCCCTAGAGGATTATGAATAAATATTCTAGCTTAGTGACTTAGGGTCAAGTGTGCACCAACTATCTAACTAAGTGGGAAGATCTTCTGGATACCCTACACTTGTTAGCAGGAGGAGATATCTACCATTTACCCTATGAGGATATCAAGACTGTCTTTAGAAACCATTCTAGGGAAGCTAGGAAAAAGGGTAGGGGTAGTCAACCTATGGTCAGTACATCCTATTCCAATTCATCCATCAAGGGAAAAATTGGAAACATTCTAGAGGATTTCAAGAGGGAGATGTTGCAAACCCTTTCCTTACAGATGGACATAATACAAATTAAGAGAAATTAGGAGGAAGCAGAGAGAGCCTTGGCCATTTTTTGTCCTAGATGCACCAGGAGGCACCCTAGGAATGAATGCCCATTGAATTCTATTGAAATTGCTCAGTTTGTGAAGAAAAACATTCCACAGACAAGTTCCCTTCTCTGCCTAGACTCAAAGATGTATATCAAGGAGCTGAAGGGGTCACTATGCAGCTCTGCTACATAAACCAAAGGAGACCTCATGGACCTAGGCCATACTAGCAGAGCATGCAAGGGTCATCCCATGCATATTACAACCCCAACTAGACCACATCCATACCTTCTTAGGGACCCCCTACTCATCCTTCCTAGTCTACACCTCCTCCTTGGTCCTTTGCACCTTAGTATCATTCCTAGCCAGCCAGCAGTCATTTCAACCATATACCTTGCCACAACCACAGTGGAATGCACCACCCTAGGGGTGGAGGCCCCAATACAACAATGTTCCACCTTTATTGCCTTCACCACCTACCCAAACATAGTTGTTACACTCTGCTCCACCTAAACAACCTGAGATGTCTGCCCAGCCAAATCCGAACCCGAATAACGGATAGGCACAACAAGTATACAATGGAGAGACATGATATCTAGCTTATGTTGTGGAGATCTAGGAAATTAACCTGAGATCTAGGAGAGTTCTCCCATATTACCGATCTCCACCTCCACCTAGGGAGTTTGAGGAAGAAAGAGAGGAAAACATTCTTAGAGTAAATCCACCCTTTCCTGAGAGATTAACCCAACCACTCATGCCTACTCCAAAAGAGACTGAACTTCTGGGAGAATTGAAAAACCTACGTGTCAAGATTACACTTCTCCAAGATATTAAAGATGTACCTATTTACAACAAGATGATTAAGGAGAAGTGCTTCAAGCACCCAGGGAGGAGAAGAAGATATGCCTCTACTGTTAATATCATTGGATAACTGTCCGACTTAATGATGGGGTAGGTAATCTGTCCAAAATATTTGGACCCTAGAATCTCTCTAGTAGATGTGCACATCAATGACACCATTTCCCACACACTTTGATTGATCTCGGGGTTTCCATTAATGTGATGACCAAGGAAACCATGCTCAAGCTCAACCTCCAAGGTTCATTGAGAAAGACCACAACAGTTCTGCAACTTGCAGACTGCTCCATAGTGACCCTTGAGGGCATTGTGGAGGATGTGATGGTCTCCATCGACTCTTGGGAGTGCCCTGTAGATTTTCTAGTTCTCCAACCTAAGGCTAAGCTTACTAGTTACCCTCTCATCCTTGGGAGGACCTGTTTGGCCACTGCCGATGCTTACATTAGCTGCAGATCTAGGAATATGACCATCAAGAATGGGCATATGTCCAAGAATTTAGTCCTATACCCTCCTGCTCATCCATCTTTAGAACATGATTTACCTTTATGGCTCGAAGAGGAGGAAGAATATGAAGTTTATTCCACCCAAATTTATACCTTAGAAACAACCATGGGAGGAGGACAACAGGATGAAGATAATTTGATTGAACACCTTCTCCAAATTCCAACTCCCAGTGCGTTTCCTTTAGAAGAAGTAGTAAAGGAAACCTAGAAAAACCATCCAATTGATCTATGCTTGGCCGATTCCAACCCTCTCTATGTCAAAACCATAGAATGTTTCCATGAGAGAACTTTGAAAATCAATCCATCTCTTTCTGCTCTCCAAGAAGAGAAGTTGTGCAACATGCTAAAGGAACATCTAGATGCATTCACTTGGAGTTACAAATAAATGAAGGGAGTGCATCCCCCAGTGTGTACTCACCGCATATACATCAAAGAAGGTTGCAAGCTAGTCTGACAACCCCAAAGGAGGATGAATCCAACACTTAAAGATATAGTCAAAGAAGAACTCCAAAAATTGCTAGATGAAGGATTCATTTACCCTATCTCTGATAGTGAGTGGGTCTCCCCTTTGGTGTTAGTTCCAAATAAAAATGGTAAGTGGAGGATTTGTGTTGATTACAAGGAGTTGAACAAAGCCACAAATAAGGACCATTCCCCTCTACCTTTCATTGACCAAGTGCTAGATGGCCTGGCAGGGAAAAAGTTTTTCTCGTTCCTAGATGGATTCAGTGGGTACAATCAAATCCATATTAGCCTGGAAGACTAGGATAAAACCACCTTCACTTGTCCTTGGGGTAATTTCGCCTATAGGGTCCTTCATTTTGGCCAATAAAATGCTCTTGCCACTTTCTAGAGAGTAGTCCTGAGTATCTTTTTTGAGTTAGTCCATGATGCGGTAGAAATTTATATGGATGATTTTACACCTTATGGATGTGATTTCCAAGAGCCTACATCCAACCCAGGTAAATTACTATACAAATGCATTGAAATGAACCTATCTCTCAGTCCCAAAAAATGTGAATTCTTGATGACTGCAGGGACCGTGCTAGGTCATTCAATATCTCAGCAAGGACTGTAGGTGGACCCAAACAAAATAGCTATCATCCAAAGGGTCCCACCTCCTCAAAAGCAGAGAGATGTCAAAAGTTTCCTTGGGTTAACTAGATACTACCAAAGGTTCATAAAGGACTTTAGCAAGTTGGCCTCTCCTTTATTTGGGTTGTTGGCCAAGCACTCTGCGTTTATATGGTCAAAAGCTGTCAAGAGGTCTTAGACACCCTAAAGAACAAGTTAACCACTGCACCGATTCTCTGAGGCCAAAATTGGGCTGTTCCTTTTCATATTCATGCTAATGCCTCACAGAAATCCATAGGAGAAACCCTAGGTCAGATAGATGAAAATTTTCCTTATGCCATTTACTTTATCAATAAGAATCTGTCAAAGGCCAAATTGAACTACATAGTGACCGAAAAGGAGCTCCTGGTTGGCTTGCATTCATTAAACAAGTTTAGGCATTATATTACATGCTATCAAACATTTTTACATGCTGACCATGCTGCAATCAAAGATTTAATGAATAAACTCGATGTGAATGATCAGATTATAAGATGGTTACTATTATTACAATAGTTTGATCTAACTATTGTTGATAAGCCTAAAAAGGAAAATGTTGTTGTAGACTTTTTGTCGAGATTAAATTTTCTTACAGGTGAGAAGGGAATGGTTAATGATTAGTTACTAGATGAGCAGTTTTTCACCATTTCAGTTCTCTCTCCATGGTTTGCTGACATAGAAAATTATTTGGTATTTGCACAGTTCCCACCAAACTTGTCGTCCAAAGAGAGTATCAAGATTTTAAGGAAGAGCACCCCCTTCACTTGGATTGGGGGTAATCTCTTCAAACTTGGCTCTGATCAAATATTGAGAAGGTGTGTCAGGGAGGAGGAAGTCTTTGACATCCTTCTGACCTGTCATGATGAGCCTCATGGAGGTCACTTTGCAGTAAATAGGACAACATTCAAAGTGTTACAAGCAAGCTATTATTGGCCCACTCTTCGTCAGGATGTGAAAAGATATACTAGTCAGTGTGATCGGTGCCAAAGGATGGGAAGGTGTTGTCTTGAGAGGGATTGACCCAGGTTCGTCGTTAATTAGCTAAACAAATCCCTACACTACTGGCCCTTTCGGTATCAGCTTGCAGAGCACGGACCGAAGTCTCACTCAAAGCAGTATGGGGGGATACTACAACCATGTTTCCTCACCGTGGGATGGTTGTGATGTTGTTTTATTCCCTCTATCCCTACCTTCATGCAGGTAGCTTCACTCTAGAGCTTACTAGACAAGCCCTCTATTTCGTCCTTTAATACCTCTGCAAAAGGGTATGATCAACCTTTGTGCAACCCTAGCCTGCTACTCAAGTACTTTCACACTGCTATGGCATCGTGTCGTACAGATTCCCCAATTAATATAAGTGAATTGCTTATCTTATCAAACAATTATAGTTAACACCGCGTAAGCAAATATTTGTAACTGCGTTCAATTATTCAATGTAATTGCATTCATTCACACATCACATAAGCATAATAAAGGAAATTCATACATAACATATCAAGATGCATCAACAGAACAAAGACACAGGAATTTCCGAATATTTCTCTTTATTGATATCTTCCAAATGATTACAGACTCTATCCACCTTGCACACACACGTGCAGGGGTCCGCACACTCAACTGCAGACTTCTACCCTAGGCCTCTGAACACTCAGCTGCAGAGCCTCTAGCTAGGCTACAACCCAAGACTTAGACTTCTTACTTTAGAGCTACAACTCTCTTACATTGTGTGTCTAACTACTTAGAGCTTAGCTCTTTTTATACAATCCCATGGTCCGCAGACCATGGGTAGATCTCTTATAGCTGAATTTACTTTTAAAAACTAAGGGTGGACTACCCTTTATGACACATGACACCTTCATGCTCCGCAACAACAAAATGCAGAGACTTTACAAAAAATTGACTCAAACATGAGCTTTTAGCCCCAAAACTGCCCTTGGGGGATCTCGCTCCCAACAGGACCCCAACACAAACATCGTGACCCACCCTCGAGTCACTCAGTAGGCGTAGAGATATTTGCACGAAGCCGGTCCAACTTGACCCATATGACTGCAACCTCGGCCATGCACTAAGTTGCCGCCTGCTTTGCGTCTTCCACTGTCTGCTTAGTCATTGCTCCTACACTGTTGGCCTGAAGTTTTTGTTGTGTTGCTTGCAGAGTCACAAGTTTGCCTTCAATATTTCCTGTGACTACATAAGCCTCCTGTAGCCAGGGCTTTAGTATCGCCTTCAACACTACTTCTTGTGCATCACTACGTCCACCTGTTCCTTCAGCTGCTTGGCCTCCTGCATCTTGGCTAGCCTCTGTGTCAACACGACAGTTCACGCTGTGCCCTTAACCTCATCGTAGCACTGCTGTAGCTCATGGGCTTTCATCTCTAGCCTTTGTATATTAGGGTCCTCATGCAAGCTTATAAGGACCTAAAATGATTGCTACTGCACTATCCACCACCACTACTGCATCTGTGATAGCAGTTTCCTACTGTTCCTTTACTCTTGGTGGTGTTGAAGGCTGGGCCCTCAATTATAGCTTGGTAATTTGTAGGTTCAACTCCAACTGAACCTGTGCCATATTAGTCCGAGTGTCGGGCACCCCTATGGCCAACTTGTAGATGCATACCTCGACTAGATTGTCCTCCAGAATGGCCAACTTTGGGACCATTCGGCATGCCTCCTCAACAACCTGCATAATCCTCTTGCTCTGATTGGTTTCCTGAGTCTCAGCGGCGATGGAAACATTTCTCTATAGGGTCATCTACTCGTTGTTGATCCGCTATTCGCGGATCACTTGGAGGGTGTGGTGCTCATGGGCCCTCATCTCTGCAATTACTCCATCCTACAAGAGGTGGAGTGATTCACGTGGAAGCGCTGCGAGGTTTAACCCTACTCCCTTTAGGGCACTCACAACATGCCTATCAGCCTCATTTTTTGTGGCCAGTGCTCCATTCGGAAGCACTATTACACTGGAAGCCTTCACACACAACATATTGATAGCCTCTGAAGTGCTAATAGCCAAGATGGTAGACACCATACCAGCCTATGATGCACAGGTCTGTAACTCCTGCAACCCTATCTGGATGGCCCTTGGGATGATTTGTTGTTGTCGTTCAAATTACTGCAAGGCCTTCGTGGTGACATCCCTGACTGTGTCACCAATATCATGTAAATTGCCCTCTGTCAATGTGATAGGGTCTAGCGAGGTCTTGGTCACCTCTGATTTCTTCCTAGATCCTCCCTTCTCTAGCTCTCTTGGGTGCTTGATGAGGGTGGACGTCTCCTGAGGGTTTGCGCCATGATGTTATATTTCTTCCTCTTATGTCTCAGGTGAAGGAAACCTCGCGCCTTTGTTAGAGCCACGCTTTGTTCCACATGTCTGTAATCCTACCTGCTCCGCTTGGGCCTTATCAATGGCCTCCTTTTTCCTCTTCTCAACCAGTTGTGCCATCTTCAGCTTGGCCTCATCCTTCTTCTTCTGCCCAGCAGACTTACTTTCGCCCACTGCCAAGTCCGTGGTAGTGTGCCACTCTGTCAGCCATTAGTCAAGCACCGCATTAATGGCGTCATACATGGCCAGATACGGCAAGTCGTGCCACTTCTGCATAGGGTCCTTCAGCATGGGGATGGATATTTGATGGAAATAGACTTTAAACTTAGCGTAGCCCTACAGGTTGGCATACACTATGGGCAAAAATTGTGGCTTGTGATTGACGGCCATCCTGATGTTCATCTCCATCATGATCCAGAAGATCTTTCTTTCCCGAACTTGCTAAGTGTCCTTGCCCGCCCATATCGAAGCATACTTCGCTGCTTGAGGGAGGTTTGGCATGACTGAAGGGAATTGGCTATCCTTTCGTAGCTCCCATGCTACCAGCACAATCTACAACAAGAGCCAAGCGTAGTGGAACGTCTTGCTGAGCTCTTGTGCTTCGCGGTAGTTCACCAAGAACTCTCTGCAAAGGTAGTCCATCTAGTTAAACTGGACTCCTTCAGTGCACTATTGTGCGAGCATGACGACAGGCACTGGAACCTCATGGACATGACACTTCCTCATTACCTTCCCTACGAAGATCTGTGTGGATACCCTCATAGCGGGGTCACAGACGCTGGATATAGCGTACCTGCATGGATTCTTCACCAGCTTGAATTTTTCCTTCATTGACTTTGTGAGAGCTTGCTCAGCACCCTTTCCACCGAAGATCATGGTTGGATTCTCACCTGTATATGGCAAGCATGTCATTCAGTGAATAAACCTATTTGTGATGGGTATTGGCTCCTCCAGCCAAAGACACCCATCATGCACCAAGCACAACAGCTTCTTGATGACCAAAAATGTCACTAGGGTGCGGTTGTAGTGCGGCACCCAAAGCAGGTTGAGCAACCCTGCCTTTTCTAATCCCTTGAGCCACCTTCATGGCTCCAATGTGGTCATTCTCGTATTTGTATCTATGATGCGGTGCATCAACTGCTCGGTCATCAGGTGTAGGAACTTCTCGTGGTCTGCTAAGTCCTAGTCCTCAAGCTTCTGTATGGGCACTCATGCCAAGCACAGACCATCAAAAACAATTTCGTTTGGTAGTAGAGGGGTTTGCAGGGGAGTCTTACTCTCATCAATGTCCTTTGGGACCTTGGACTTAGGCTTGCATGGAGGGAAATACTCTGACAACCGTGTAATAGGATCCATACCCTGGGCTTCAAACTCCTCCACTTCCATTCCCATATCCTCATTGTCCATCGGGATGTCTTCGATATCTTCCTCCTCTAGTTCTAGGTTTATAGCCTTGCCTTTCTCCTATGCAGTGGGCTTTGGTGGGTTTCTCCTTGGCGATGTGCACATCGGTATGGCGGGCTGCTTGCCCTTCTTGTCCTTCACGGTCTCCTTAGTTGGGGTTGGCTTTCATCTCGACGTTCTTGATGATTTAGGGACCTCTGCCAATAGTTTGGCCACTTCTGGAGTAGCTACTCTTGCCTCTCTTTCCATTTCCTGTGTCGGCTCCTCTACTACTTGTTCGGTATTTATAATTTATGGGGGTGATGACATGATTTTATGCAAGAATTCATGTGTTTCTATTGGTAAAGTCTCAAATACCTTAGTATGTAACAATGTAAACTTTGAAACGGGAACTGGTACTGTTACCCGTTTCGTAGAGATAGCAAAAAAATGACCTGATTTTGAAAAGGGGTGATGCAGAACACCCATGTTTTTTTTAGAGCTTAGTTTTTGGAACTTTAATTTTTTTCATGTACATTACATTTTAGAATGGTAGTTATTTTCATGCTGATTTAAAAAAGTGAGTATTCTGCATCACACCCTTTTTTTAAAAGTCCTATTTTTTGACTTTAAATTTTCTAGTGTATGAAATGTAAATAATTATTTTCTAAATTTGATAGTTTTTGAAGTGGTCGTTTTCTTCATATTTTGTTGTTTTCTATTTTAATTTTTTTTTTTTTTGTAGTGGGGTTTTTATTGTTTTGCATTTTCAAATTAGAAAGTCGATAGTTTGAATTTTAGATAATTTTACTATTTATACATCCTTAATTAATTTTTCAATCCACATGAAATAATTGTTTCTAAAAAACAATATTTTTTAACAATGGACATAAAAATAACCATTTTTAACATAAATATAACAAAAAAATTACAAGTTTTGATAATTTTTTGCTAGAATTGACATGTCAAAATCACAATTTTTATACGAAAAATTTAACTAAAAATGGTTAAATCATAGTTTTTTTTATGAATTTCATCTCAAAAAATTAATAATAATCACTTTTTTTCAAAAAATAATGATTAACTTAAAAATCAATGTGAAAATCACAAATTACAAATATTGAACATATAACAACCTTAATTGATTGATTATTCTTCTCATAAAATGTCAAAGTCAAAACATTGCAAAGCTTGATGTCCAAGCATAACTTAAATTTAATCAACAATGTCACGTAATCCAAACTCTTCATCCTCCAGAGTTTCATCATTGTCTTCTTCCACAATATTTTCTTCTTCCTTTTGCTCATTTTCCTCTTCTAATGGGTCTTTGATATCTGTGAATCTCCCAATGTATGTCTTTCCAAACATTCCATGTAATGGTGGTTGGGGTTCCTTTGCCTTTTTTGCCACTCGTGATTCACTAAAGTCCCCTTTCTTCAACCCAATTTCTTGCATTGCATCTGGAAGAAATTAAAGAGCATTAATTCTTTGCTGAATGAAATTGCATTGTAATGGATCTTTTCTCAATTGCAATGCAATTTCTTCCTTTTTGAAGGCAGCTTGCTACTGTTGTACCTAATTATCAAGCACAAAAAAATAATGAGGTAAATTAGTACAATGACATATTAATTAAGAAAAGAACATATTGAAATTCAATTCCATATAACAAAACCTACCTGAGCCAGAATTAAATCCAGAACACAATCTCGTTCATTTGAACATATGTCTATAAGATAGTTAATCAATAATTGTGGTTTTTGATAAATGTTAACTATCTCTCCTTTTGTTTCTTTGCCTTCATATGTTATTTTTCTCACAACAACATCATAAGTCAGTATTTGGCTATGACTCTTTCCGTCCACCCGATTAAACAACATAGACATATGGCTATCATCTTTTGCCCAACTATCAATATGAATGAACTCACAGTCATTTATAAATTGTTGATCTTCATTGTTAAGAAGATTTGACTTTTTCCTGTAACATGAAACAGTAAAAGTTCAGTTAACTTGTACATAAATGAATTTTTCAACATTAATCAAATATACCTTTTAAACATCTTACCATGTAAGCTGCATCCTTGAATTTGTTTTCCCCTTGAAGCTTGACAATATCATTGCCAACTGTGTGTCTGAATGAAATGTCACAAATCTCCATAATGGTGATGACGTCACTTCTAAAAATCCCGCAACCACTTTATTAAAAGCTTGATAAGTATAAGGGTCAATATCATAGTAAATGTTTGGAATATTGAAACCATGGGGAATATCTGCAATAACTAGGGCATAATCCCTTTTTGGTATGAGTTTAGCAATGTCTTCACAGTCACCTTGTATTACTTGATATTGAATAGTGTCTAGTCCATTCCAAATGAAATGATTAAGAGTTGGATCAAGTTCAACATTCTTAATACGTTGCTTCCTCGGTCTTTCAATCTTTATTTTTCAATAAAAGTCTTGAAACTGTCTGGTGCTCCATTATCTTCCTTCCTCATCTTTTATCAAATAAACAAATATATGTGTAAGTTTTAAATTAAAAATAGTACACAGATGAATAAAACTGAATTTATAAATCAAGATACCTTTTTAAATGCAAGATAGAAAGATTTTAATGTTGATGTAGAACTTGAATCTGGATAGTTGCGTACAACATCATCCCAACTATCTTCATTCAACAATCTAACCATTTGTTCCTGAATTTTCATGTAAACTTTGTGACTACATAGATAAAGTAAGAAAAAGTTAATATAATGATATGTATAACAAATACTACCAAGAACATGTTTTATTTAAAAGATAACTATAATCTAGAAATAAATAAAAATAATTTAGCAAACTTACTTTTGAAATTCTTCAGACATTTCTTCCAATGATAATTCCCCTGACCTCACACGAGATAAGATTGTTTTGACAAATTTTTCATCTTTCACTCCTTGCATCGCCCTCCAAGGTGTGATGGTCATATCGTCTGGAAGTTGCTTTAGTTCAGGAGCTGATTTACTATTGCTACATATCAATGGATTAGACTTTTTGACTCTCTGGTTTTTAATGCCAATGTCTTCCCACATGCTAAAAATCTCATCAATCAACTTCCAAACATCTCCAGTTCTAAATGCCAATTGGAAAATGTTATCAACACCTCTAAATAAATCACTATTTCTGTTGTCTTTTCCACCTTTTGACTTGGTTTTCTCTTCAATTTGATAGCCT
>APFE030680205.1:0-31890 GCA_000404065.3 Pinus taeda
CATAAGTGTGCTAAGAAGAAATTATTCTACATAGATTGTGAAGAGGAGGAATAAAAGGAACAAGAAATGTCAAAAGAACATGATATACTCCAGGAACAAACCCTAGATAAAGAAGAAATGAATCTGACCATATATTGTAATGCATTGGTTGGAATTACCACTCCTTAAACTATCAAGATAGAAGGACATATCAAGAAGAAAAAGGTAATAGTGTTGATTGATTCGGGAAGTGCCCATAATTTTATTCATTGTAAGATAGAAAAGGAATTGCATTTCTTCCTATATCCAGCACCAGAGTGTCAAGTGATGGTTGCAAGTGGAGGAATCATAAATTGCTCTAGAAAGTGCCATAATATCAAGCTATCCATGGGAGAATATGTATTGAATAGCCCAATGCTTTCCATTCCAATGGGTGGTGTTGATGTTGTACTAGGAGTCTAATGGCTATAATCCTTGGTACAATAGCTTTTAATTTTCAAGAACTTTTCATGAAATTTTCTGCAGAAGGAAAATAAGTTGAATTAAGGGGTAGTGCAAGGAAATCGAGAAAGATAATCAGCTCTAACGGTATGACAAAGCTTCTAAAGAAGGAACAACGAGGTGTAATTGCACAATTATGTTCGCTAGAGGTTCCCACATCAAAATCATATATTTCTCCAGATATCCAAAAAGTCTTGGACAATCATTCCAAGGTATTTGAGACTCCCACAGATCTCCCACCTATTCATGGTCATGCTCGTTCTATTCATTTGATTCCAGGAAGTGTTCCTCCAAACATCAGGCCGTACAAATATCACTATTCCCAAAAGAGTGAAATTGAACGTATGGTTTCATAAATGCTATAGGCTGGTATAATTCAACATAGTCAAAGTTCTTTCTCTACTCTAGTATTGGTGCACAAGAAGGATGGATCATGGCGCATGTGTCTGGATTATAAGGAGCTCAACAAGCTCACTATTAAAGATAAATTTCCCGATCCTGTCATTGATGAATTATTGGATGAATTGCATGGATCAATTTACTTCCTCAAGTTGGATCTTCATTCAGGATATCATCAAATCAGAATGAAGACTGAAGACATTCTGAAAATAGCATTTAGAACTCATGAGGGTCATTATGAATTTTTGGTCATGCCTTTTCGCCTTACCAATGCACCTTCTACATTTCAAGGTTTGATGAATTCCATTTTCAAACCCTTCCTTAGAAAATTTGTGTTAGTATTTTTTGATGATATACTAATCTACGACAAGTCTTGGAATGATCATGTTGAACATGTTGACAGGGTGCTCAAACTATTGAAGGAGAAACAATTATATGCAAAAAGCTCCAAATGTTTCTTTGGAGTACAAGAGGTGGAATATCTGAGTCATATTGTGTTAAGGTATACCCTAGTAAAATTAAATCCATTAAGGAATGGAAAATCCCCACATCCATAAAACATCTGCGAGGATTTCTCAGGTTGACAGGGTATTATTGCAAGTTTGTTAAGAATTATGGGAGAATACCAACACCTCTAAGAACATTATTGAATAAAGATACATTTTCATGGATTCTAGAAGCAACAAAGGCCTTCGAACATCTTAAAGAAGAAATGTACCAAGCACCGGTCTTAGCTAAACCGGACTTCACAAAAACCTTTATTGTGGAATGTGATGCTTCAGGAAATGGAATTGGTGTTGTTTTAATGCAAGATGAAAGACCCATTGCTTTCGAAAGTCGTCCAATCAAGGGAAAGTATTTAAACAAAGCTATTTATGAGAAGGAAATGTTGGCAATACTACATGCACTTAAGAAATGGCAACCATACTTAATGGGAAGACACTTCAAAACAGACCTTAAAGTACTAAAAACTGCTAAAAATACTAAATTGTGCTACAATTAAGGAAACTGAAAAACTGAAAGAGACAGTAGTGGGGGTCCAAGTGGGATAGGTGGGTGGCCACCAACATCCACCTAGATCATTCCTCCACCTATAGGAAGCAATGGTCCCCATTGCGTTGAGTTCCTCCATCTACTGAACTTGGTCCCTGGTGAGCTGTTCTACAATCTCGGATGTGTCCACTAATGGTGGGAAGCATGGTCGAGGGCGGTACACATTGAGCACTTGGTGCAGGAAAAGGAATGAGGGAATTTTGTGCTCTAGAGCATTGTTTTCGATAGCCTTGGTAATGGTGTAAGGACCATGTCAGAGTGGTTTGAGCTTCTGATAGGTTCTGGTAAGTCGTTCTTTATGCCGATGCAACCAAACTTTGTCGCCCACCTAAAACTTGTGTGATACCCTTGTGGGTGAGGAGAAGTTGTTCCTGTGTTCTTTCATGACCGTATCCCTCTGCTGCTGCTGTTGCACGGAGGAACCCTTCGTGGGGGTCATGGATGTGGCAATGATCTTCCCCTTACTTTGGGAGCGAACCAGATAGAAAATGAATTTCCTAGTCTGGGAGATGAGCTTGCTGCCTTTCTTAGCAGAGATCAAAGAGGTGGCAGTAGGTGGGGCTACCTCCGGTATTCTGTATAATGAATTACCCAAAGTGATAATAACAGAGTGAGGCCTTGACACATACACAGCATGTCGCCTCCATAAGTATGGTTGGCGTAATAGTACATCACAAACATCAAGAGGTGCAACATCACATAATACCTCATGTGTGAAGCGTTTGATGCTATAGGGAAGGCGACACTACTGGCGAACTCGGAGATCTCCTCCTTGGTGAAGCCATCCAATACTGTATGACTATGGGTGTGGTGTAGTTGGTAGGCTCAACCGCTTCACGAACTCTATTGAAATGAGGTTCTTTTGGCTCCCACTGTCAATAATTAATTGCAACGACAAACTCTTCACCCACACCTATGAGTGGAAAAGATGCTCCCCCACCTCTGGATCTTTGGGCTCATTCTTCTGGATCTTGGTGGTGGCTACAATGGTGCTGGGCTCCGTTTTAATGATCTGCTTCCCTTTGCCATTTCCCTTGTTGGGTTTTGACTCAGGGTCAGAACATGCATCAAATTCTGAAGCCTTCAACTCGGCCATCAGCGACTGCTTGGTCCGACACTCACTTGTGTTGTGAGTGGGGCTCTTTTGGAACTCACACCACTTTCCTATGTCCTTCTTCAACTTTGTGGTGTTGTTCTTTTCTTGCCGCTTCGACGAGTTGCCTTGGGTCACCCCGCCTTGGCTTTGTCCTTTGGTCTTCAGATTTGAAAATCCAAAGTCTTTCTTCTTTTGTTTAAACTTTCTCTCAATCTTGACAGCGTATCGGTATGCTGTGCCGAGCGAGGAGATGTTCAGGAACTCCATCTCTTCCTGGATGTATCTGTGTAGGTAGCCGCAGTACTTGAGTACCAAATGCAGCTTAGAGTCCTTGATACCCAACTGTGTGTGAAGGGTATGAAAAATGTTTGTGAACTCCGACGCATCTTGGTCCCTTCTCTGCCGCAACGTGGTCCACTTTATGTATTTGTCCTCATAGCTTTTGATAGATTAGTATTGTTCCTTGATGGCATCCTGAAATGAATTCCAAATGGGTGCGGTTGAAAATAGTGAGCCCGTACTTTCATCCTTCTGCTCGCTGTAGGTTTCCCACCAGCCCTTGACGTGGGGGGCTACTTTAAGAAGAGCGAAAATAATCTTTTCCTGACTGGAAAAATCATGAACAGAAAAATACCCATCTAGCAGATTTGACCATTTGTCTATGGCATCTACGTCTATTTGACCCTCGAATATGGGGATTTAAAAATTAACTTGTACCTTAAAGGGTTTGGCATTTCCAGAGTAGCTGTTGGAAGTCGATGCATCGCCTCTGGGTAGCCGCTGAAGGATTTGGGAAAAGTTTTCGATCGCCGCATTCCTTTGTCGCTCGAGGGCTTCTTCGAGCAAGATTTTGATAGGATCTCCTGCCCCCTCATCTTTATTTTCATCTATCATAGGAGGCCGTCGGGATTTGCGAGGCTGGTCTTGCAAAGGTTCGACCAGTTCAAGCCCTAACTCCTTATATCTTGACCTCGTTGGGGACATGCAAAGAAAGACAGAGAAAGAGTAGACTGCTCTGATACCACTGATCCAGATTTAAACAGGAAGCAACAAATTACAGAGATAACCATAAATACATATATGCAATGGAAATAATACTTCATTTAATTACTGTAAAATATTGAAATATGCTTACAAATAGAAATGGAAATAAACTAGCTAGGGTGATGGTAGCTTATCTCTGAGAAGAGATGTGCCAGCTACATGCCTTTGAACTGTGTTACAATGAGGCTCGAAGGCCTATTTATTGCTGAGAAATAATGGAAAACACTAAACATCCAAGAACCTAACCCTAGAAGATGAACCGCCAAACTGTGGGCCTCATTTGGGTAAATTGGTACATCTTCCCGGGGTCGTAACTTTGGCATACGATCTCTGTTTGACGCGTACAATAGCTCGTTAGAAAGATCTATCTGAGCACTACAACTTTTGGAAGAGCAACATCGGTCCATGGACCCATGTTGCTCCCAAATTTCTCAAAAAATGTCTTTTAGGGCGTCAAAACGGCTCTGGAAGTTCAAGACCCGAAAAACTGCTAAAAATAGTCAATTGTGCTACAATAAAGGAAACTGAAAAACTGAAAGAGACAATTGTGGGGATCCAAGTGGGATAGGTGGGTGGCCACCAACATTGACCTGGATCACTATGTCAAGGCAGAATGGACCACAATTGTGCAAGATGAAATAATGGAGTTTGGCATGAGCTGAGACAATCCATCCCTGATCTTTCTTGCATGCTATGAGGATTTGAACAAATATCAGAACCTTGAGGACAAGAGATTTTTTCACATAAAGGAAAATGCCTTGTTGTAGTGTGCAAGTTGACTAAAGACTCATGCCTCAACATGCGAACACTCGAGAGCCCATTCTCGTGTTTTAAT
The DNA here is from genome assembly GCA_000404065.3 of Pinus taeda. Lineage (NCBI taxonomy): Eukaryota > Viridiplantae > Streptophyta > Pinopsida > Pinales > Pinaceae > Pinus > Pinus taeda. Next base: position 4,908 of record APFE030680205.1, read on the forward strand.
GTAGTGTAAGAATTCAAGTAAGAGATGCAACAACAAGATGGAGAAGCCATGCAGGAGTACACTCTTGGGCACTATGGATGTCAGGAGAGGCAATATCGACCAGTGTGCAATAGAGGAACAAAACTAAGGATTTCCATTGAGAAAATGGGTGGAAGCATCATTGTTGCTAGTGATTTGTGTGGAAAGCTCAGTGGGTGTGAGTGCACTGTTGTGTCAATACGAGTGAGCCTGTGCTGTAGAGAAGAGGCTAAGAGTTCCTATGTAGAGAAAAGAGACCTCGAGAAAGCCTATATTATTGTGCGAAAGGATAAAAGTGCCAGAGCATAAGAAAAAGGTTGAGAGTTGAGTGTATGTTGCTCAATCCAGAGGAATGTGTTTAGTGGGATGCTATAGAGTGAGCAGAGAATGATAGAGTTTTGTGTGGGTTGTGTGTTAGTAAATTCTATTGAGTAGAACAAAGAGTTGTTGCAAAGTGAGCAGAGGAAAGAGTGCAGTGTGGGATGAGTAGACGAAAGACTGCTGAGGAGAACAAAGCTGATATGAGGTATAGTAGCTACCTTCTACAGAGAATATTAGTTCCTTATTGAGTGTGGGTTGGAAGTTGGTGCTTCCATCTCTAGTTGGTGTGTGAATAAATCTACTCTATTTGTAAATGTTCGTCGTAATTAAAAATTGATATAATTATTATGTATAAACAAAATATAAATTCAACATTGGTTTTACTGAAAGCTAGGTGGAATTAGTTTAATGGAACAATGCAAAAGTGGAATTCTGTTTGCTAGAAAATGTGAAATAATTAAAGCAAAATAGTTAATTTAAGGTTGGTGGATTCTAGATTTTGAATATAATATTTTATAGTAAAAGAGTTAATTTAACATTAGTGGACTCTACATTTTGAATATAATAATTTTATTTTAAAATATTACATAATATTTTTTATTTTTTAATAAAATTACTCATTTTTTATTGGGCTCATAGGTACTCTCGAGTCCACGATGTTAGAGATGTGTAAAGTTACTGTAAAAAATTTGACTTGGTAAAAATAAAAATAAAATATGGTAGAGATGTGTAACATTAATGACACTTTATAACGCGAACTTTTTGGCTAGGTGAAAATAAAACAAAAATAATCCTATAAAAATTAATAATAAAAAAATGACCTATCTTGTTGACCATGGGATTAAGAACTCATGGTATTGACTATTGGTAATCACGTGGAATATAACCTATTTAAGGGGGAAATTAAAGTAGCCTAGATCCATCTTAGTTTGATGTTATATTTAGATATATAATTTGATGTAGAAAATAATGATGTTGGGTCCATTTACAGATAAAACAATTTTATGGATATGTTTACACTTGCATTTGTATGGAATTGTTAGGTGGCTCTATGTCTTTTTGTATGTTTTGTTTCTATCATTGAATGGATGATTACATAGTGTGTATATCTTCTTAGAAGCTTTAGAGCTTCCTCTAGGCTATTGGGTGATTCATGAACATATTTTTAAGAAGTGTAAGGTTAAACAAGATTGCACATAGTACAAAAAATAGTTTATTCTTCATTTTAATATGTTTTTTTATAATCAGATTAATATAAGATATGTAATGTATTCTCTTAATTTATGTGTTACAATGTGCTTTAGAAATAGAGAAAGATCTAGGATGGTAAGTTTAGAAATGAATAAGCTTAACATGAAAGTGAGTTGAGGTGAGGGGAGGAGGTGAGAGAAATATTAAGTAAAATGTAATTATTACATTTTATCTAATATTTATATCTACCTTCATCCACTTTTTACTAGCTTGCGAGAAATATTGGGTAAAATAAAATAAATAAAATAAACTAATATTATATTTTATCAAATATTTCCCATCAAGTAGTCCCCTTTTATTATAATTCTTCTTTATATTTAAAAGGAAACAAACTCAACTATATAAAATTAGCACGGGGGAGAGGAAATATTGAATAAAATGCTATAATATTACATTTTAATTAGTAATTCCCCCACTCCCACTTCTCTCAACTTTTTAGTTGGTGGAGTAGTAATAAATATTAAGTAAAATATAATGCTATAATATTATATTTTATTGTAGATTTCCTCTTAGGTGATCCACTTTTTATAAGTATAACTAACAATTAAACGATCCTAGATCCATCTCACTTCTGAATCTACAAGCCTTATCAAATTTCGTGAATTGCGCCCTCTCTCAAAATAAAGAGAGATTTGATGCTTTGGGTGCTTGGTAAATCCAAAGTAAAGATGGATCTAGGCTGATGTAATTATAATAAAAGATGTTGGCATAATCATATTATTTTCTTTTATGATACAAATAGAATTTTAAATATTAACTGAATTGTATTTTTAAATTTGCATTTACTTTTTTCACATTTATCTAATACAATAATGAAACTATTGTCAGATAACAAATAACAAATAACATCATGTAAAAACTAATATAAATTAACCACATTTCTATAATTATATTAATATAATTAATGAGCTTTACAAATTCATTAAAAATCATAAATAATCCACAATAATTTATTTGCAAATTAATAATGGCCATAATAATAATAGTAAATTAAAAATATTTACTTAGTAATATAAAAAATAAATTATACCAAACACTACAAATACAGAAGGATAACAATCCAATATTTTCATAACACCAAAGGATAGGACAAAATTCTGAATTCAATGTACAAAAAATAGTTTATTATTCATTTTAATGTGTTTTTTTTAATCAAATTAATATAAGATATGTAATGTATTCTCTTAATTTATGTGTAACAATGTGCGGTAGAAATAGAGATAGATCTAGGATGGTAAGTTTAGAAATGAATAAGCTTAACATGAAACTGAGTTGAGGTGAGGGGAGGAGGTGAGAGAAATATTAAGTAAAATTAATTATTACATTTTATCTAATATTTATATCTACCTTCATCCACTTTTTACTAGCTTGTGAGAACTATTGGGTAAAATAAAATAAAATAAACTAATATTATATTTTATCAAATATTTCCCATCAACAAGTCCCCTTTTATTATAATTCTTCTTTATATTTAAAAGGAAACAAACTCAACTACATAGAATTAGCACGGGTGAGAAGAAATATTGAATAAAATGTAATAATATTACATTTTAATTAGTAATTTTCCCACCCCCACTTCTCTCAACTTTTTACTGGGTGGAGTAGTAATAAATATTAAGTAAAATATAATGCTATAATATTATATTTTATTGTAGATTCCTCTTAGGTGATCAACTTTTTATAAGTATAACTAACAATTAAAATAAAGAGAGATTTGATGCTTTGGGTGCTTGGTAAATCCAAAATAAAGATGGATCTAAGCTGATGTAATTATAATAAAAGACGTTGGCATAATCATATTATTTTCTTTTATAATACAAATAGAATTTTAAATATTATCTGAGTTGTATTTTTAAATTTGCATTTACTTTTTACACATTTATCTAATATAATAATGAAACTATTGTTAGATAACAAATAATATCATGTAAAAAATAATATAAAATAACCACATTTCTTAATATAATTATATGAGCTTTACCAATTCATTAAAAATCATAAATAATCCACAATAATTTATTTGCAAATTAATAATTGCCATAATAATAATAGTAAATTAAAATATTTACTTAGTAATATAAAAAATAAATTATACCAAATACTACAAATACAGAAGGATAACAATCCAATATTTTCATAACACCAAAGGATAGGACAAAATTCTAAATTCAATGTAGCCGTAGAATGTGAAAAAGCCATGATTCAGTTCAAGTTTGCATTGGTTTGAACTTTAAAATTCAGTGTCAGAACATGTCTGCGTGAATCGAACCCAGGGGGAAGCGCAATATTGCTCCGTCCCAACCACCCGGGACAACACGCGGTCAAACAAAACAGAAATATATATATCATATCTAGAACACGCGTTACCTGGGCACCGAATGTGTAATGGAAGCATCGGCGTTAGAGAGAGGAGCGTGAAACGAAGCAGGCTGTATGGGATCCGGTAATGTTGATGAAAGCATCAAATTGATTCGAGTCATTGATGGACGAAGTGATGAGTCAGCTTGTGTACATAAAAGACCAATATGAATGCATCTCAGTGCTTCGTCCACGTCGCACGTTCCAATGATGGTTGGATCAATCATATCCACAATATTTCCTCCTTTGTGTAGTCTCCACGCCTGCATAACCATAGGGGATTGTCATTTTGATATCTGACAGCCTGCTTATTAGGTTGAGTTATATTTTATTATTATTTAAATGGTAGATTTCAAAAATATTTTTAAATTGGAATATAATTTAAAAAAAATAAAAAAAAATAATAATAAAGTTAAAATTTCTCAAATTTTTTATTGAAAAAAATTAAACAATTCCAACATGATAAATTTATAACATTCATAAAGAATATTAAAATTAGAATAATCTCAAATTGAGTGGTTTTCACTATGAATTTATGAGAATTAAGATAATCTTAAATCTCTAGATTTTTTTAATTTATTAAAAGTAGTGGACTATTTTGCTAAACAAAATTTGTTTATATCTAAATAAATGTTATAAATAATAATGAAAAACTTATTAGAATTAAAATAATATCAAATTCCTAGTAAATTGGTGGGCTGAGAGCCATTTGACATGGATATAATTTTTTAAACTGATTAAAAGTCAATGCAATCTAACAAATTATGTAACACACTACAACTGTTCAGACAAAACATATGCTAAACATATTCCCTTAAAAAATAATAAAACCTTCAATTAAAAAAATAAATCATCTATCTTAAATTGAAATAAAAAATTTAAAAAATAAATAACTTATAACAAAATAAATAACAATAAAACTTCCAAACTAAAAAAATTGATAATTCATATAACCATCTAATGCCCTAAAGTCATACTTCGGGAAAGGTTATAGGATAATTAAATAACATGGCCTACTAGATTGCTCACCGATAAATAAAACGAGAAAATAATAATATTTCATTTTAATAGATAATTACCCGGATAAGCTTGGTCTGTATTCGAATTGAGGTTCATGAATTTTCATTAAAAATTGACGAAAGGCTTAGATTTAATATGTTATTGTTATACATAATCTAATGAATAATGTAAAAGATTTTTGATTTAGATTTAATAGTGCTTTTCTTACACATAATCTGATGAATAATACAAAAAGTTTTTCAGTTCCAATACATTGACATTACTCATGGGCAATATTATATTTGATATTGAGATATATATTGAAAAAAGGTAATATTATATTTAATATTGAAATATATATTACAAAAAATATAATCTATTGAAAAATATATAAGTGTAAAACGGTGAGCTTAAGTTGATTAGAAATTTCCGGGATATTCCGGGATTCAATGGACATTGTCACGGTCAATTTTTTGACCGTGACCATGTCCATTGTATCTGGAATAAAAATGGCCTAAATAAAAATGGATTTGTTCATTTGGAAATAAAATGAGAAGAGTACAAGAGTGTCTCACCCATGCTAGAAGCAACTGCATTTCCGGTGACAGATTAAAATTGGCGTTCTTTCTTCCTGTAACAAGTTCCAGGAGGAGAACGCCAAAGCTATAAACATCAGCTTTTACAGATAATTGACCATGCATAGCATATTCTGGTGCCATGTACCCGCTACATATCGCAATTACAATGTCAAAGATTAAATAGTGGTAGTAAAATTGTAAGAATGAAGTAACCATAAAGTCAAAGCTATTTGCAGAGAATATTGTTTTCGTGGATTCTTGAAAATTAGAACATAACGAAGAAATAAATCTGCACAAGTAAAATTTTCATAATGTAAATTTTACAGTACTTTCAATCCTCCGGAAGTCGACAACACAGAAGTAAAACATGTACATCCAATAGCTTTTGACAGTGTAAGAATGATAACTTTGTTGAAATCTTAATAGTTTTTGACAGTGTAAGAATGATAACTTTGTTGAAATCTTAATAGTTTTTTACATCCCCAAATCTTAATAGTTTATGACAGTGTAAGGGTGATAATTGTTTTGAAATCTTACTAAGTTCCAGCAACTCTTGTGCTGACGTGAGTCAGATCTTCAGGAAAGAGTCTTGCTAACCCGAAATCTGCAATCTTGGGATTCAGATTTTCGTCCAACAAAATATTGCTTGCTTTTATATCCCAATGGATAATCCGCAGTTGAGAATCCTCGTGCAAATAGAGAAGCCCACGAGCTACTCCCACTATAATGTTGTAGCGTTTCTGCCAATCAAGCTGGCTGCGTTTGTTTGTATCTGTTTCTATGGATAATGCAGTACACTAATCAATTATCATGACCCAACTAAATATACTAAAATAAACTCGAAATAACTCACCGAATAGGATTTTATCCAGGCTATTATTCGGTAAGTACTCATAAACAAGCAACCTTTCCGATCCTTCTGCGCAACAGCCTAGTAGGTTCACAAGATTTCTGTGTTGAATTTTTCCCACAAGTTTAACTTCATTTAGAAATTCTTCTTTTCCTTGCCGTGACTTTAAGGACAGCTTCTTCACAGCTATTTCTTTTCCATCTTCAGCAGTTCCCTGAAAAATTCAGGAAAAATGTCTAACGTGCGGTGAGAGCAGCCTGAGAGTATTATTCTATAAACTAGGAGAAGCTTTTTTATTCATTGTTACCTTGTATACGGCCCCAAATCCACCTTCCCCGAGCTTATTATTATCATGAAAATTTACCTTAGCAGCTATCAATTCTTCCATGGTAAACGCAATTTGCCGATCCTCATTGATTGCTGTGTCTTCCTCGACTTGCCCATGACCTATAGAACCAAAATACACAGCTTCGTCATGACCTATGCCGCAAAATTGAATACCATCTAAGCCCGGATCTAATCATAAGCACCGTTAGTATTCATAATTAATTCATGCAAATACCTTCGGTGTTGGAATGTTAATTCCAACTGCAGGTTGCAGAGAACAGCGACGATGCAATTAGGAGCTGACAACTGTCAAGCAGTGATGCTGGCCTGACATCAGCAAGTCACATCCATGGGAAGGTAACTTCCGGTCTTCTTACCCTATCTGATATCCATCCGATCATGTTGTCTCTCTCTCCGCCGTTTGATTTTCTGGAAAGCACTCCGCCGTTTAAACCTGTGCAAGAGGGTCTGTCGAAATCAATGATGCGTGGACCATAACCCATAAGTTAAATTAAAACCATGTCATAATATTTTGGTAAGGTATTTAATTTTTTACGGCAAAGTTAAAGTAGGAGTATGGGTGTAAGTTTAATATTATTTCTTTTGTTTTATGTTTTAAATTGGAGCGTTGACTCCATTTTTGATATACATGAAATATCACACGGGGATTAAAAAAATGTGTGTAATGTAATTTTGCATATGAAGAAAATGTAAAAACAGGGTCCGCAGCATGCGCGAAAAACCAGAGCGTAAATATTTTATGGCAAGGGGAGGATTGCACAGAGGTGCATGAATATTTGTGGTTTGTAATGAAAAAGGGATTTTATGCAGCAGGGTAATGTTTTGGATTGTAATGAAAAAATTGCACAGCAGTGCAGGAGGAGAAGTAAATGAAGAAAACCAGTGGGTTGTTTTGTTTCAAACCATGTATTGTTTCACACAGGTGAAAAGGTAACTCTGTAACTCCCTGTAAGTTTTGTTTTCACACAGCAGTGAATGTAAATGAAATATTTACAAACAGAGGTGTAAAATTTCATAGGAGTCAGAGTAACTTATGTGAAAATGTTTTGGTGAATCCCTCTGAGTGAAAGAGGATGAATATGTAAATGTTTTTGTTTAATGAATGGAAATTTTATGGTGGTGAAATACTCTGTCCTGTGTAATTATTTTTAAAAGACTTCTCTGAGTAAAAGATCCTGGTGTAAGGAAACAGAGCATAGCCTCTGTGTTTTATATTTTATGGTTTTGGTATTTATCCATCCCAAACAGAAGTAAAAATATCCAACATTCGGAAGTATTTAGAAATATGACCGACATCAATCTCCTCACTGTTGTTAACACGCATACCAATAACAACAGAAGCAAGGCGCCAGCAACACCTAAAATTATGGGTAATTTGTTTGAAGACTTGTCGTTCTGCGTACTACTACTCGAATTAAAGAAACTATAGATTTCATAGCGAACTCTGCAGCTTCCCGTTAAAGACTGAGCTCCTTCAGTTCCACTGTAAGTTGCAAAAATATAAGCTTTTTGTCCCGACAGACATGATGAGCAGTTATCAATAGATATATCTCTGGTGCACTGGACCATAGCGTAAATCTCTCGAAACAAAGAGTCTCTGGTTGTTCCAGAGGCATATAATTTAGATCCAGACGTTGCTTCAGATAACAACTTGGTGAATAGTCCATCAAGAGCCTGATTAAAGACATTAGCGCTTGTGACACTCCCAATGGAAGTATAACATGCATCATTAGTATCCAATTGTCCGATGAAATTATAATTCTCGTAACGTAAAAAGCAGTAAGTAAACCAAATTAAACCACCTTGAGCATTCCCACAGTTTTGTCGAAGTGTAGTGTTTGCCTCTTGTGAACAATTGTAGCACTGCTCGGCTGTTGCGTCTCCTCGACATTGAAGGAGGCCATATACTTGGTCAGGACTTTTGCCATACACAGATGTGTTAAACCCTGTTTGTGACGTGTCTTTGATAAGACTATTCATGACTGTATTCAGATTTCCCTCGAACGTACTGCCTTCTGTATAGTTATAATTATTGTAGTGGCACACATAAAGATATTGCCAGTTAACACCGATCCCGCACAACCGTTGTGCCTTGCAAATCTGCGACTCGAGAGTAATGATCAACCAGAGAAAAATGGCCATTCCGTAGAATAGTTTAATTGTTTGGCTAATGAGGAGAGTCGAGCAAGAAAATCTCCCATGGAGGATTGCCATGACCAATGAAGAACGGAGAACGCAAGGATCTGGATTTGCAAATACTAGTGCTCCCCAAAACTAACTATAAATTACTCTGCACAGATATCAGCATAAGCATAGACCGCGTTTTAAGTTTCCCATGGATTTGTAGATTCTATTCTGAACGGTTCAATTTCGACTTTTGCTAGACTGACTTCAGGGGCATCTTTTTTTTTTCAACGGAAGAAATCGTGTTTTTCGACATGACTTCAGGGGTATCTTTTCTTTTTTCAACGGAAGAAATCGTGTTTGTCGACTTTTGTTGGACTGACTTCAGGGGCATCTTCTTTTTTTTTAACGGAAGAAATCGTGTTTAGGTAAGTTTTTGATCATATATAGTTTTATTAAGTTTCGATCATATATAGTTTTATTTGGATTGGAAAGAAATAGTGAGAAATAACGTTTAGACAAGCTTTTAGCATACATGGTTTTGCTTGAGATTGAACCACATAACTTGTGGGGACCAAATCTACTCACTTAACCATTGGACCACATCCCCATATCATTGAGAATATGTAAAAATTTGATTGTCAAAAAAGTAAAATTTTCTCTACTCTGTAATATGCAATCAATACAGTTATCTCCAATGAACATAAATTAATATTCACACAACCAGTTAATAATAAAAATTAAAATTGTTATAATAAATTCAACATTGGTTTTACCATCACAATGAGAAAATGTTAAATAACTAACCTAAAATAGTTAATTTAACATAGGAGGACTCCACATTTTGAATATAATATTTTAAATTATAATATTTTTATTTTAAAGTATAATATAATAATTTTTATTTTTAATAAAAATACTATTTTTTATTGGGCTGAGAGGTGCTCTCTAGCTAAGATGCTAGTTTTGACTTTGTAAAAATAAAAATAAAATATGGTAGAGATGAGTATCTTAAGTAACATAATATAAAAATAAAAATAAAAATAAAATAAAATAAAAAGCATAAAATTAATAATTATATTTATCTTCATAATGGAGGCCTATATAATTCATGATTATTAAGAAAAACTCTTGCTCATAGATCACATGAGTTTTTTGATCGACACGTTTTGATTATTTTCTTGATGATGAATCTTAGTAAGGGATGATGAATCTGAGTAGGGGTTCAAAAGGGTTGATCCAATCTGGAAGAGTTTTGCTTAGTAATTATAATTATGATTAATACCTAAACCAACCTAGATCCATATTAACTCTAGACCTATGAAATTTATATAGTTTCACATTTCTTTTAAAGTAAAAAGAGATTTGATCTCTCTTGGTGGATCCATAGTTAAGATGGAGCTAGACTAGTTTTATTTATTTATTTTATTTATTTATAATTAAATTAACTATATTAACCAACATTTCTTCAATAATTACTATTAATATATTACACGAGCTTACAAATTCATTAAACAATGCATAAATAATCCACAAAAATTATTGCAAATTAATAATTACCATATAATAACCACAAATAATCTACAATAATTTATTTGCAAATTAATAATTAACCTTGTAAAATAATAATGGTAAATAAAATATATGATTAGTAATATAAAAAATAAATTATACGAAACACTACAAATACAGAAAGATAACAATCCAATATTTTCATAACACCAAAGGATAGGACAAAATTCTGAATTCAAATCTACATGTAGCCGTAGAATGTGAAAAAGCCATGATTCAGTTCAAGTTTGCATTGTTTTGAACTTCAAAATTCAGTGTCAGAACAACGAAGTAAATAAATATGATTACACATTATGCAATCTCTGTGTCTCTCAGCGCACGCACTTAATGTCACAAACATAGAAATATATATATATCATTGTATTTAGAAGACGCGTTACCTGGGTACCAAATGTGTAATGGAAGCATCGGCGTTAGAGAGAGAAGCGTGAAACGAAGCAGAACGTGAGACCCCAGAGCCAGAACTGGGGGACCCAGAAACATGAGATGTCACAAAAGCAGGATGTGTGGGATCCGGTGATGTTACAGAATGAGATGAAAGCATCAAATTGATTCGAGACATTGATGGACGAAGTGATGAGTCAGCTTGTGTACATAAAAGTCCAATATGAATGCATCTCAATGCTTCCTCCACGTTGCACGTTCCAATGATGGCTGGATCAATCATAACTACAATATTTTTTAGTGTTTACAATCTCCATGTCTGAGAAATTGATTAGAATTAGAATAATATCAAATTCCTAATAAATTGGTGGGCTGAAAGTCACTTAACAAATTTATTAAAAGTCAATGCAATCTAAGAAATTATGTAACACACTACAACTGTTCAGACAAAACATATCCTAAACATATTCCCTTGAAAAATAATAAAACCTTCAATTAAAAAAATAAAATTAACAAATCTTCATCTATCTTAAATAAAAAAAATTAAAAAATAAATAACTCATAACAAAACAAATAACAATAAAACTTCCAAACTAAAAAATTGATAATTCATATCAACATCTAAAGCCCTGAAGTCATACTTCCGTGAAAGGTTATAGGATAATTAAACAAGGGAGGCTGCCTAGCAGCTAATCCCTGCTTTGAGTGGGAAGCGGCGCTGGAGCTAGTTGTTAATGCAGCTTATGTTGAATTCTGTGCACAAATGATACATAATTAGAAATTAAGCATACAACACACCCATAGATCCACACGTATTTCTCATTCAGAAATTCTGCCCTCAGCAGATTATTGTAACTTTAAGTGCACCAGCACCATCATAATGATACATCAAGCTAGGGTGTTCTCTCAGTCTCACGACTTGAGCATCTTCGCAAACTCTCTATGCCAATGAACAAATGATCAAGCTCTGGACGATTCCAATAAACTGAGAAGTTGAATGAGCGTCATCCACGACTCAAATATTATATGATTCCCCGTAGGAATTTTCTGAAGTTATGATCAGAAACGTAAGCTTGAAAATGATAGTGAAATTGTTTAGTGCACTATTTAAATGTTTATCACTGTTGCGAATAATTTATGTTAATAATTTGATAAAGGTTCAAGTAACGTGTAAAATTAATCATGAAAATTGTGTTTGTCTATCTTGATTTCAAACAACATGTAGTAAAAATTTCACAATTTTTATAAAAGTTTCAAGTAAGGTGTAAAATTAATCATGAATTTTTTTTTTGTCTATCTTGATTTCATGTAAAAATTTCACAATTTTTGCACACTGCAGTTTTTTCATGTGAAGAGCAATATTTGTTAAGGGAAGATGGCCAACGGCCATTTGTTTGGACTGCTGCTGTTCATTAAATTGCATTCGAACTTGCTAACCACCCGATAAGCAGCTCTCTGCCTTGCCAAACTAGTGCTTTCCCTCCCTACAACAATCAAACCCTACCCTAAGAAAGGGGTAAGAGCATAGTCATAAGTAGCAAGCGTAAAGGTGGGAGAGAAAGCAGATAAATAGCCATATTATTCACATACTTTCGTGCGAAAAATCATGAAAAAAGAGAAATCCCAGGCTCACCGATCATGTAGTAATCCAACCTAGAAGAAGGTAGAGGAGAAAGGGCACGGGGAGAGCCCACTTCCAGCCAATCGTCGTACGGTTACGGGAAGAGCTGCCTATCTAGGGGGCGCCAGATGGTTGGCCGATTATCCAGTTGTATTTCAGCAAGATCGAGTATAGGTCCCGAGATAGAGAATAGAATTATTCCGTGTCACCTTATCCTGACAGTAAGATGGTTGGACACCTGGAGGGGCAGTTTGCCTTTGCGCTATTTGACTGATGCACGAAAATGAAAACATGCACTTATTGAGATAGAGATTAGAATTATTCCGTGTCACCTTATCCTGCCAGTAAGATGGTTGGACACCTGGAGGGGCAGTTTGCCTTTGAGATAGAGATTAGAATTATTCCGTGTCACCTTATCCTGCCAGTAAGATGCTTGGACACCTGGAGGGGCAGTTTGCCTTTGCGCTATTTGACAGATGCACGAAAATGAAAACATGCAGTTATTGCATGCCACCCACTTGTCCTGTACCTTTTGCCATTTTAAGCATTTCTACATAGCCCTTCTCTGGTTTGGAATGGACAGAATGGACACTCCCGATCTGATCCGACGACAAAAGTCTTGACTGCATGAAAATAGTTTTAAACGAGAAATCTGTTCGATCGATCAAAGATACTTTCTTGTCCAGTGCTACGGCTTTTGCACGGTAAATAACTCTTTTGCAGCTTTTAATTTTGGTTTGTTGTGAGTGTTTGGACGGAAGCTTCAGCGGAAAAATATTGATATTCTTGCTCTCGTTCTGACAACATTTCAATGTTCAATTGAAAACCTTAGACTGAAAGACGGAAAAGCTTTGAAGTCCAGCGCTGTAAATGTTGCAAATATGGCAGCCGTATATTGTCTTAATCTTTTGTATTAGACGTGTGTGTTTACGGTGGAAGAGAGGAAATCCAAAGAACAAGAGATCTTTGCAAATTATTAGTGAGCTAGATTTCAAGTTAAATTGTATAGTTTTGTTAGATAGCAAAAATACAGAGAAGATATGTTTGGACTGAACCCAAGACAGGTTGCAGGTCGGGCGCTGCAGATACAACGAAGTTGTGAATTGAGATTCTGGTGTTTTGGTTGGGGTCTGCTCTTCCCCGAGCTGTAATTATGTTCATTTGCCTAAGGAAAATTCTGTCTTTAAATTATGTTCCCTATGTATCTTTTGGCACTGACTTGTCTTTCAAATTTTTCTTCCATTACCAAGTGGGGAGAGAAGATTATTAAACTTTTAGTGGTGCTTTTTTTTTGTAGATTGTACATTTCTGGAGCCTGGATAAGCCGAAGGAAGATGATTTTTGTTTGGAACTATAAGTGGTTTGAACCTTGGTCTCTATAATTGATGTACGGAGGGAATTATGTTGATTTATATCTTTGAAGTTAAAATGACAACGATGCCCCGTTGCTGAAGATGAAGTCGGTGGTGCAAATTTTTTTGGGGTGCAGGGATTGAATCTCCTTTTTTTCCAGCAAACGTCATCTAAACACCAAAGATCCTAATTTTCTGAACCCTTTGAAATCCCTTTGCATACAGCGAAGACCAGAGGTAAATTCATGCTCTGAAACCGTGCTTATCATCATTTGTTTTCCCCAGTTAGATGAATATCACAATATTTGTGTTACTTCCAAAGTTTTGTTGAGAGCTGAATTCTGCAAACAGGTGGAGGTCGAAGTGATGATTGTAGGAGTTAAGGAAAAAGGTCCAACAATACTTCAGCAAGCCAAGAAGCATTCGGTTTCTCTTCTAGTTTTAGGGTAGCCCAAACCACCCTTACTATGCAAGTAATGAAACAGAAATTCATGCTGCTAAATGCAGAAAACTCAGTACCATTCTTATATTTGCAGTAAGGCAATATGGTATGATTAATACAATATATGATTGACTGATCATGTAATTGCTGATAAATTTGAGATTGTGTGCAGACTAATAAAAGTCGAAGAATGGGAGGTTATCTGATCAGTACCAAGAGACACAAGTCTAGTTTACTGTGTGTTGCGATGCAACAGAATGTTTCTCTAGCTCCAAGATCGCATCCCTAAGCATATATGAAATATTTCAGGTTTCTGAGTTAACACTGATTTCATATTTGCCTTTTTAAGAATTTAAATATCTCAGTTTTTCGGAGAAATTTGTATAGATTTAATATCTGTTTTTTCAGGTTACCAAATCCATACTATCAAATATCTCAAATATTTTCAAAACACTGATTTCATAGTTCAAAGCACTGATTTCATAGAAATTCAAATTCAAACTTAAATGCCTCAGGATTTTGATTTTTTTATTTTTGTATTTAAGATTTTACATATAGCAAGTAAAGGTAGGAGAGGCATCAATGAAAGAGATAGTTTGTTACCTTGTTTGAGTTTCAGTTTGACAACAGTTCCAGGAGAAAATTCACCGAGCTAAAGAGCTTGAAGCCTTACCGTTGAAGCCTATCCACAGGAAAATTCTATGATCTTCTTCTGTTCTTCTTCTTTTCTCTCCAACTTCAAAAAGAGAATCAAACTGGAAGAATTCACACCTTTCAACACTTTTGAACCAGCAGAGTAGGATTTCTAACCAGATAGAGATTCTTCAGCTGTTATACCACTAACTGTGAATCCAAATGTGTCACTAACCTGCGAATACCAAGAGCAATGGATTCGGATAGAAGTTCAATCGCTGCACTATATTCCACAGTGACATGCAACAACGCCACAGTAGACACAGTAGCAACATGTGGAAACTTCAAAGAAAAAGCAGCAACAGGTGTCACAACAGGAAGGATGAAGGATGTATTGGAGTAAGTATGTACGAATAAGGATGTACGAATAAGGATGTACTGTTAGCATTTTATACTACTAGACTAATGTTAGCATTAGCCTAACCGGTCCAAAAAGATGAACAAATGAATAACACAAAACCAACATAATATATGCTTTCTCGCCTCTGGCCTCAGGAAGAGGCCAAATAAGATAGTAAAGGACTATTTATCCAAAAAGTTTCATTATACTCGATCAAATAGCAGCCGCAAACAGCTCGCAAACAACTCAATTAATGTTAAGTTCATCCGATCCGATTACTATAGTCCCTGGCCATTGCCAGATGGCACGGACTAATAACATGGCCTACTCAATTGCTCACTGATAAATAAAACGAGAAAATAATAATATTTCACCCATACTAGTAGCAACTGCATTTTAATAGATAATTACCCGGATAGGTTTGGTCTGTATTCGAATTGAGGTTCATGAATTTTCATTAAAAATTGATGAAAGGCTTAGATTTAATATGTTCTTGTTATACATAATCTAATGAATAATGTAAAAATATTTTTAAAGTTTTTTATTTTTAATACATTAATATCACTTTCGATTTAGATTTAATAGTGCTTTTCTTATACATAATCTAATGAATAATATAAAATTTTCATAATGTAAATTTTACGGTACTTTCAATTCTCCAGAAGTCGACAACACAGAAGTAAAACATTTACATCCCCAATTCTTAATAGTTTTTGACAGTGTAAGGATGATAATTGTTTTGAAATCTTACTAAGTTCCAACAACTCTTGTGCTGACGTGAGTCAGATCTTCAAGAAAGAGTCTTGCTAACCCGAAATCTGTAATCTTTGGATTTAGATTTCCGTCCAACAAAATATTGCTTGCTTTAATATCCCGATGAATAATTCTCAGTTGAGAATCCTCGTGTAAATAGAGAAGCCCACGAGCTACTCCCACAATGATGCTGTAGCGTTTCTCCCAATCAAACTCATTGAGTTTGTTTGGATCTGTTTCTATGGATAATGCAGTACACTAATCAATTATCATGACCCAACTAAACATACTAAAATAAACTCGAAATAACTCACCGAATAGGAGATATATAACATCACCACAGTGTGAACAAGAATTATTGGTGAACGATGGAGGCCCTGAAGCACGACAACGATGGAGAGTACGGGTGATAGAGCATGGAGCCAGATCAC
Organism: Pinus taeda; assembly: GCA_000404065.3. Taxonomy (NCBI): domain Eukaryota; kingdom Viridiplantae; phylum Streptophyta; class Pinopsida; order Pinales; family Pinaceae; genus Pinus; species Pinus taeda. The sequence continues at coordinate 21,343 of APFE030680205.1, forward strand.
TGCAGAAGGTGGCATGCGCCGGATCGACCACATAGGCTGGTCCCTGGGTTGTGGTTTTCTCCTTATCTCGGTTCTTTTGGCATGCTACGATTTTACCACGGTTTACTGTATAGGGTTTACCTCAGCCGCGACCCTCCATTTAGGGTTGTCTCCCATGTTTCCACCTTTCTCTGTCAATTACAGGCAGCTGGCAATAACGTTTCCCGACAGCTGTGGACCTCAAGTTGGTAGATTACTCGGAGGATCCCTTGCTAGAAGGCTCTGTTTGGACTACTCTGCATTCAGCGAGGGCTAACTGCATTCCGTTCAGCTGTGAGTTGAATGCGACCATTGCCGACCTACCTCCGATCTCAGGGCCGTTTGGTTGTCTGGTCATCCTACCGGATGTTCCCCCTACCTGGCCGTCCCTCTCCTCCCCGCCGGTTTCCTCGTCCTCATTAGGGTTCGCTTCAGGCTGCCTAAACCCTTACCCCCCGGAGTCATGCGCTGACCCTCTCTGGTGGTCCTTCCTCTGTACCTCTCACGTCAGCGCCAGCGCCTCTGGCTCCGCCGTATCAGTGTCACGATTCTGTCCCTCCCCCTGATAACCCCATCTTCCCCCCGAACCCCTCTGACACCCCTTTACCCCCCCCCCCCCACCCCTCCCGGCCCTGAGGGAGAACACATCCCCTGGAATTTATTAGGACGCAAGGGCGACACCATCCAACGAGGTGAGACCTGGGAAGAAGGTGAAGTGTTTCAGATCGAAGACTGACGACGCCATCCTCCAATTGGAAGAAGACATTCAGTTGGTAGAATCCATGGACATAGCGGATCGGGTCTTAGTTGGAAGGATTCGAGGTAGGAATTACTCAGCGAAAAGACTAAAATCATGGGTATCTAAGGTTTGGGGCCATTGACTCACTGACCTCCCCATCATACAAATATTTGTGTGGGGATGGTTCGCCTTCAGGTTTGCGCGACCGAATCATACTAACTGGGTGCTTTCCTCCCACTGGCATTTTGACAACGCCCCGGTTCACCTGAAGAGATGGTCACTGCTCTTTGATCCGGAATCGAAACAGCTCGGGATTGGACCAATATGGGTTAGGCTTCCAGGGCTTCCCCCACATTTTTGGTTAGAAGAAAAATTTAAGAGAATTGGGAACTCGCTCCGCTCGTACATGGGTTCGGATAAATCCTACCTTGTCACGGGGAAGATGCCCTATGCTTGAATCCTGGTGCATATGGACACTCGTGGGGGACTACATGAATATACACCATTCATTGGAGGAATTTTACCAGGAAGCAGATACTGGACTACGAGGGCGTGCCCTACAGACGTCGGCGTTGTCATAAGGTTGGCCATGTTTATAGAGACTGCCCCTCAACCCTAACAGGGGTCAGAGACAGAAGGAACATGAACAACATTACCAGGCACCCCCGGTGTCTACCCTGGAAGAGTAGTCGATGGAGGAATAGTCGATACATGATGTGGTGAAGAGAATTGATGATGCAGAACTTGGTCCTAGTAAGAATCGAGGGAAAACTCGACCCAGGCCACCCTCTCCACCATTGACGCAAGCTCGGGTGGCTTCAGGGGAGGCTTTCACCGCGGGTACGACTCCCTCTATCTCTCACTCTATTAAATCTGCTTCTGATATTTTTATGTCTACTACATTGCATACCCATGGTCCTGCCGCCCCCCGCCCCCCGGTGGTAGATCCGAATGCCCCCCCCCCTCTTGTGCCTATTGCTCCGCCCCCTTCCCCCCATTACATCCCTCCCCAATCTACACTGCCCCATGGCGGTTCCCCCCCTCCGCGAAGCTCTCCTCCCCTGCCCTCCCTCCCAGGATCCCTTCCCCTCTCCCCTTTGATGCACTCCCCCTGTAAGGACCACCTTTACTTGACGTGCTCCAAATTCTGCTCGCTTGGCAAGGATGCGGTTGGCTTTGGGTCTATCTCTTTCCCTTATCTCCCTAAGCTCCCCTGTTGGCGTCCCTCCCACCTTTCTAAGGGTAGGCACCAGGCAGGAGCAGAGATAGTTTCTGGTAGACAATCACAAATTCCCTGGGGTCTTAGAGAAGAAGGCGTCCCATCCCCTCTCCCTCCATGAAGATCCTGTCCTTCAACTGCAGAGGGCTGGCTAGCCCAAAGAAAAAACTAGCCTTGAGACGCCTAATATATTCGGAACTCGTGGACATCATCTTTTTACAAGAAACTCTTGGACCTGACAGCTCCATCTCACCTCTCCTGGAATCATGGCTCCCCTGTTGGACCTTCTAATCACAAGACGCGATAGGTCACTCAAGGGGTGTATCTATAGGCTTTTGCAACCACTCCATTAAGTTGCTTAATGTCTGGGGGGGGTGGGATTTCTGGGTGTCGACATCTACTCGTCGACTCTAGAGTCTTGTATAAGGCTTATTAATATCTATGGGCCCTGCCGGAACCAGGAGGTCTACTGGCGAAAACTGCTCTCCTCCACTTCCTTCCAAGGAGACCATATCATCCTTGGAGGTGACTTTAATTTCTCGATGGGATTTGTAGAGTCTTGGGGACCTAACATTCAAGTGGATCCTCTGTCGGTATTCTTTGAAGATTTTCTGGACTCCCATAACCTTATAGACATCCCCTCTACTAAGATCCAGCCAACTTGGAGGAACAATAGAACCGGAGTGGCCAGTCTGGCCAGACATTTGGATCACTTCCTGATCAAAGAAGATTTAGTCAATCAAGGCTATCAGGTCAGGTAGTGGATAGGCTCAGGAGGAGTCTCTGACCATAAGCCAATCTATTTGGAGCTGGCAGCTGCCCATAACAAGCCCAAAGCCCCCTCTAAATTCAACTCAACATGGTTAAAGGATGCAGGCTACATGAAAGCAATCAGTGATTATTGGAAGGCCCACCCGGTGGGCTCAGAAGGACTCATCGTAGAAGGATTTGCCCATAATATGTGTGAGCTGAAGAAGATCTCTATAGAATGGGCAAGGAGGAAAAAGGAGCAGGATGTGCAATTACTCAAATTAGCTGAAGAAGAAATCGCTAAAATGGAGGAGGATTCAGAGAGGATTCTTACCTTACAGGAATAGAAGGATAATCTGGCTGATCTACTCCACAAGAGGGCTCAAATTTTGAAAGAGGGAAGAGTGCTGGAGAGTCCGCAGTCGAGCTATTTGGCTCAAAGAGGGAGACGACAACACTAAGTTTTTTCACAGACACACAAATGGGAGAAAGGCGATTAACACCATCTAGGAGCTCAAGAAGGAGGATGGCACTACAGTTAACACCTTTCGAGGGCTCGCATATTTAGCTATCACACACTTCAAGAAAATATACAAGGAGCCCCCTCAAGCCACACTGGTGGAGATCTTGTGCATTGCATAGACTTTTCCCATATTTGTGGACGAGGAAGCGGGGCTGGATCTGACAAAGGAAGTAAGCATGGGAGAACTGGAAGCAACCCTCAAATGGTTGAAAAAAGATAAGAGCCCTGGACCAGACGGTTGGACCATAGAGTTTTACTCTGCTTTCTTCGACATTCTGGGTGTTGACCTTCTGAAATTGGTTGAAGAATGCAGACAGAGGGACATAATGTGGGATAGTTTCAACTCTACTTTTATTGCCCTCATTCCCAAAGTGGATAAACCCATTTCTTTTGACGACTTCCGCCCCATCTCCCTATGCAATTGCATCTACAAGATCATTGCTAAAATCACAGAAAATCGCCTCAAGCCTATTCTCTCAGCCCACATCTCCTCGGAGCAGTTTTCCTTCCTCCAAAATCGACAAATTCATGAAGTTGTCGGCACTGCACAGGAACTCCTCCATTCTGTACAGACCCGGAAGCTAAAAGGCATGATCCTGAATTTTCCACCTTTTGAACTTCAAGGTGAATCGAATAAATTTACAGTATTTTACTAAAAATCAACCATTAAATAGGCAAAGATCCATGTAAAAACTTGCATTTACATATTTTCAGATTCAGGAAAAAAATACCTTTTGAATTTCAAGGTGGATCCAATAAAATTACAATCTTTTACCAAAAATCAACCACTAAATAGGCAAAGATCCATGTAAAAACTTGCATTTACAAATTTCCAGACATACTACAATGACATCTTGATCAAAGTGATGGAGAAAGCTTAATAATAGATCATAAAGGTAAACCAAAATTTTTCCCCATGCATGAGCTAGACTCATATACTTCAATTTGTGAATAAACTCGCTGCAATTTCTTAGAGATTCCATGCCAAAATGAAACGGAAAAAATAGCACTTAATTGGATACCGCGATGTATACCTATTATGAGACCATATTTTCATTAATCGATGCAACTCATCACCTTGTGATTCTCAAATCTAGATCAAGGCATTCAGATCTCAACCACACGGAATATCCACACGTAAATTTTACATGATCTTAGCCACCACAATGATCCAACACCGAAGCATGGAAGTCTATAGTCCGAAATTTAATTCCTTCGCTCACTCTGCTTAGATACAAACACCAACTCAGATCTACAGTTCTCAGTGATAGAAATACTCACATCAACAACATGCAAATCACTTTAACAACTTAGATCTTTGTCCTTTGGTTCTCCAGAATGGTTCAAATGCTTTGTAGTAGAAAATCATAGATCACTACTCCATATGCACAACACTATTCTTGTAAAATCTTTGTAGAGTCATCTATCTTCTTGTACGGACACTACCATGTCAGATCTATAGCAAGTGAAATATTTTGGGGGCTGTAGGAGAATTGACTATGTATCGTAGATCACAAAAGCTCCACGCATAGTCCTCTATAGATTGCACAAATACAAAGCCAAAGACATAAGTATATTGAAATCCCACACACTATAAAAAATGATACATAGTAAGAATGATTCTCTTACACTTACCCTAATCTACAACAACATTGAAAATGTACAACTCTCTCATCTTCTTGTCCTTCCCGTAAGGGAATCAAGCCGGCATTGACTCTGATACCATGTTACAAATTAAGAGATAAGCAGAGAGAACAATTGCAGAAAACAAATCACACACTATAATACTATTTATAATGACAGTTACATATATATAAGACATAACACGCTGACTTCGACACGTCTAGATCATGACTTCAACTCACTACATAGGAATCAACAGCTTCTACACTGGCACCTAGGGACTCACAATGACAACTATACATGACATGGGAGCATTATTTCCAAACTTAGATAATGTAGATTTCCTCACTAATAAATAAAACGAGAAAATAATAAGAATATTTCACCCTAAATAGATAATTACGCCCATAGGCTTGAGTTTCAAGAATTTTGATTAAAAAATTATGAAGGATTTAGATTTAATAGTTTTCTTCTTATACATAATTTAATGAATAATAGTAAAAAAAAATTAATGGTTTTTCAATTTTGATACATTAACATCACTGAGGGAGTAATACCATATTTTATATGAGGATATATATTGAAGGAAAAAAAGATATAATATATTGAGAAATATATAGGTGTAAAGGTTTTGATATTGATTGGTATAAGAAATGGAATTTAAAAACACAAAGCTAAAAATTTTAATGAAAAAATAGATGCATACTATATTTAATCATGAAAGTGTTTTTTTTTAAGATGGTGTATTGGGTTCTTATTGATAAGAAGTTAAATAATTTTTTTAGAGATATTTTCTAATATGTAATGAAATTAGAGATATTATTTAATATGTCATAAAAACATTTGAAAAATAAAAGATTCGTTAAATAAAATAGTGAATAACCTATATCAAATTCTAAAATATTATTAAAACAAATCTCCATGAATCCTAACCTATTTCAAATTCTAAATTTTTGTTAAAACAAAGCTCCACAAATATTTTGGACATCAAGTTGACAGCTCAACACGGTTTAGGAAATCAATTTGTGGAGGTTGAAGCGATGTGTTTCCTTTTCGAAAATGTAATAAAAACATTTGAAAAATCCAATCTCTTATTCCTTGGCATGTGGTCCATCATATTAGCAAATAATTAAAAAAAATGGTCCCAATTAATTAATCGAGTTGTGTGGGTTGAAGCCGTGCGTTTCCTTTTGGAAAATCCAATAAAAACATTAAAAACTCCAATTTCTTATTCCTCCATAATGTGTCCATCTCCAAGATCAATGAGTACTCGCATGATAGTTTTCACATTGTTCAATTTGATGCTCAACTCGAAGGATAAATGCTCTTGGACTACCAGTGAACCAAGAGGACAATTTTGTGGAAGTCAATGGAAGTTATGTTATATGAGAATGCAACAAAATACATGTTTTCTAATATGTTGATGTTTCCTGTATTAAATATATTATAGTCAAATACAATGCAATGTGTTATATGGTTTTTTTTGGGTTCGGTCAACTTTATTGAGGAAGAAAAATTGTTTGGATACTTAAAAGTTGTGGGAATTTAGGTAAAAATATTTCAAAACATCTTGTAGTAGCAATGTTGTTTGAATTATGTTTCTTGATGGAAATGGATTAGCACTGTAAAACAAACCTATGGAACACCCAAAATCTTAAAGTTTGACTACTATAAATTAGATTTAGAAAAATCCCTACAAAATTTTATCAAAATATTACTAAAATTCCATAATTAAATAAATAAAAAAAAAAAAAAAAAAAAAAAAAAAAAAAATTCTAGTTACACTACAACTTTTGGTTCATTTTCTATGTGATGCTACCAACACCTAAAATTATGGGTAATTTTTCAAGACATGTTTTTCATGCGTAGATTGGATGGTGTGGTGTGATTCGATCTTGTATTTTCTACACACAAAAGGTACGTATTGCAAATTTATATATGGAACCAAATCAGTTTGTATGGTATCGATGGCTTTGCTCTCGTAAACAAATTGTCACTTGGGCAATTTTTACGGAAGAATTGATAGCATATTATGAGGATAAAAAAAATAAACACCTTTTTTAGCCAATTGATAAATCTCAAACAAAAGAGTTCAATGATGGAGCACATTGAGGACTTCAAAAAATTGAACATAAGGGTAAAAAATATTCCAGAGGAGCATAGGATTGATGTGTTCGTAGGGACTTTAAAGGATAATATCCAACATGAGGTTTGCCTTTGGGAACCTGATTCATTGGAGAAGGCATTCAAGTTAGCAAGAAAAATGGAAAGATAACAAGGAAGCCTACCACTCACAACTATAAAGATGGAAGTGTTGTTGCCCCTACCCTTCCACAACCTACAAGGTTGACACCACCAAAATTGGAAGAAAAAAGAGAAAAAGGGCTTTGTTACAGTTGTGACAGCAAATACACTAAAGGTCATAAGTGTGCTACGAAGAAATTATTCTACATAGATTGTGAAAAGGAGGAAGAAAAGGAATAAGAAATGTCAAAAGAAGAGGATATACTCCAAGAACAAAACCTAGATAAAGAATAAATGAATCTGACCATATCTTGTAATGCATTCGTAGGCATTACCACTCCTCAAACTATCAAGATAGAAGGACATATCAAGAAGAAAAAGGTAATATTGTTGATTGATTCGGGAAATACCCATAATTTTATTCATTGTAAGATAGCGAAGGAATTGAATTGATTCCTATATCCAGCACCAGAGTGTCAAGTGATGGTTGCAAGTGGAGGAACCATAAATTTCTCTGGAAAGTGCCATAATATCAAGCTATCCATGGGAGAATATGTATTGAATAGCCCAATGCTTTCCATTCCAATGGGTGGTGTTGATGTTGTACTAGGAGTCTAATGGCTACAATCCTTGTGTACAATAGTTTTTAATTTTCAAGAACTTTCCATGAAATTTTGTGCGGAAGGAAAGGATGTTGAATTAAGGGGTACTACAGGGAAACCGGGAAAGATAATCAGCTCTAACGGTATGACAAAGCTTCTAAAGAAGGAACAACGAGGTGTAATTTCACAATTATGTTCGCTAGAGGTTCCCACATCAAAATCATATATTTCTCCAGATATCCAAAAAGTCTTGGAAAATCATTCCAAGGTATTTGAGACTCCCAAAGATCTCCCACCTATTCGTGGTCATGCTCATTCTATTAATTTGATTCCAGGAAGGATTCCTCCAAAAATCAAGCCATACAGATATCACTATGCCCAAAAGAGTGAAATTGAACATATGGTTTCATAAATGCTATAGGCTGGGATAATTCAACCTAGTCAAAGTTCTTTCTCTGCTTTAGTATTGGTGCACAAGAAGGATGGATCATGGCACATGTGTCTGGATTATAAGGAGCTCAACAAGCTCATTATTAAAGATAAATTTTCCCATTCCTGTCATTGATGAATTATTAGATGAATTGCATGGATCAATTTACTTCACCAAGTTGGATCTTCGTTCAGGATATCATCAAATCAGAATGAAGACTAAAGACATTCCGAAAATAGCATTTAGAACTCATGAGGGTCATTATGAATTTTTGGTCATTCCTTTTCGCCTTACCAATGCACCTTCTACATTTCAAGGTTTTATGAATTCCATTTTCAAACCCTTCCTTAGAAAATTTGTGTTATTATTTTTTGATGATATACTAATCTACGACAAGTCTTGGAAGGATCATGTTGAACATGTTGACTGGGTGCTCAAACTATTGAAGGTGAAACAATTATATGCAAAAAGCTCCAAATGTTTCTTTGGAGTACAAGAGGTGGAATATCTGTGTCATATTGTATCTCATGAAGGTGTTAAGGTAGACCATAGAAAAATTAAAGCCATTAAGGAATGGAAAATCCCCACATCCATAAAACATATGCGAGGATTTCTTGGGTTGATAGGATATTATCGCAAGTTTGTTAAGAATTATGGGAGAATAGCAGCATCTCTAACAACATTATTGAAGAAAGATACATTTTCATGGACTCCAGAAGCAACAAAGGCCTTTGAACATTTTAAATAGGCAATGTGCCAAGCACCGGTCTTAGCTACACCAGACTTCACAAAAGCCTTTATTGTGGAATGTGATGCTTCAGGAAATGGAATTAGTGTTGTTTTAGTGCAAGATGAAAGACCCATTGCTTTCAAAAGTCATTCAATCAAGGGAAAATATTTACACAAATCTATTTATGAGAAGGAAATGTTGGCAATACTACATGCACTTAAGAAATGGCAACCCTACTTAATGGGAAGACACTTCAAGGTAAAAATGGACCTTGAAGTACTAAAAACTGCTAAAAATACTAAATTGTGCTATAATTAAGGAAACTGAAAAATTGAAAGAGACAGTTGTGGGGGTCCAAGTGGGATAGGTGGGTAGCCACCAACATCCACCTAGATCATTCCTCCCCCCATAGGAAGCAATGGTCCCCATTGCATTGAGTTCCTCCATCTGCTGAACTTGGTCTCTAGTGAGCTGTTGTGCAACCTCAGATGTGTCCACTAATGGCAGGAAGCATGGTCGAGGGCGGTACACATTGAGCACTTGGCGCAGGAAAAGTAATGAGGGAATGTTTTTCGCTAAAGCATTTTCCCATAGCCTTGGTAATGGTGTAAGGACCATGTCAGAGTGGTTTGAGCTTCTGATAGGTTCTAGTAAGGTGTTCTTTTTGCCGATGCAACCAAACTTTGTCGCCCACCTGAAACTTGTGTGGTACCCTTGTGGGTGAGGATAAGTTGTTCTTGTGTTATTTCATGACCGTATCCCTCTGTTGTTGTTGTTGCGTGGAGGAACCCTTTGTGGGGGTCATGGATGTGGCGATGATCTTCCCCTTACTTTGGGAGTGAACTAGATAGAAAATAAATTTCCTAGTCTGGGAGATGAGCTTGCTGCCTTTCTTAACAGAGATCAAAGAGGTGGCGGTAGGTGGGGCTACCTTCGGTATCCTGTATAATGAATTACCCAAAGTGATAATAACAGCGTGAGGCCTTGACAAATACACAGCATGTCGCCTCCACAAGTATGGTTGGCGTAATAGTACATCACAAACATCAAGAGGTGCAACATCACACAATACCTCATATGTGAAGCGTTTGATGCTATAGGGAAGGCGAAACTACTGGCGAACTCGGAGATCTCGTCCTTAGTGAAGCCATCCAATACTGTACAGCAATGGGTGTGGTGTGTAGAAATTTTGAATAATTTAACACATATTCAACAGAGATTATCCTGATCATGTACTATTGTGGAAAACATACACAATACATAAGCTCCTCTACGTTGATCATCAATATAGCAGCATCAATAACAATAAAACATCAAGAGCATTCACACATTAACACAGTATGTATCCCGGGGAAAGCATCTCGCTAAAAACCCCAACTATCTGTATATTAATGATTGAGTCATGTAACATTACACAGCATAATACTTCTCACAAGTATCTCCACCTCTGTTACACACAATACAGCTCAGATCTGATCCCCAAATCTCTTCCACTGCTTGCCTGCCTCCACTGCTCAATACCTGCTCAAGAACTGATGAGAATGGCTCACCAAACTCATTTTTCACCTGCAAAATAGTCACTCACACTGTGTTGGACGTGAGCACAAGCTACAATGTGGGCAAATACGTGGGCAAACTCATTGGCATACTCAATCCCTCTGATTGTGCAA
>APFE030680207.1:0-15299 GCA_000404065.3 Pinus taeda
AACGTTAACATTAAACCCTAAACCCCAAACCCTAAATTGTAAATGCTAAACCCTAAGGATTTTATAACACCTTAAAAGGAACTTTGTAGTTTTTATTTAACAATTTATTAAAAGAATTTATTAACCTATTATAAACCCTAAGCAATAACCCCTAAACTATGAATGCCAAATTTTAAACCCTAAATGTAAACTCTAAGTCCTAAACCTTAAACCATAATCCCTAAACCCTAAACCATAAGAATTTTATAGCATTTCTAAAATCTTTTTGTAACTCTTATTTAAGTTCTTATTAGAAGCATTTATTAAAGTGTTATAAACCCTAAACCTTAAACTCTAAACTCCAAAACTTAAAAACTAAACCCTAAGCAGTTTATAACATTTTAAAACATTTTGTAACTTTAATTTAAGTGTTTATTAAGAGAATTTACTAAAGTCTTATAAACCCTAAACCCTAAGCATTTTACAACATTTTAAAAAATTATTTGTAACTTTTACTTAAGTGTTTATTATAAGTAGTTACTAAAGTCGTATAAAACTTAAACACTAAGCATTTTATAACATTCTAAAAATCCTTTTGTATGTGTATTATCATTTTTGAAGTTGAAATCCTTTAATGATACTTATTTTATAACATGTTATACTATGTAATGAACTTTTTTATTTCTGGGCTATATATTTGAACTTGAAAATTGTGGCTTTATATGAGTTTTTGTTAATTGATTTTTTTATAATATAGGAAATTAGCGTTCATTACATATTTTGTCTTCTAGTCAATCTCATTGCACATTTTCTGTAAGTTCAAAAAATTGTGTATTGATCAACACATATTAGAGTTTTTATTGAAGAAGAAAACACAATAGTTAGTATAATAGTTACACAACAAGGAGTTGGAAAACCTATTTGAAGAGAAGTAATTGGATAACTATTTTTCTATTAGAGAATCAATGCACAGGAAGGAAAAATAACTTGATGTAAAGATTAAATGAGGGATTCACCACCAATGGAAAGTAGATGAAATTGAAAGTGTCAAATTCGAGTTCCTTTCGCCTCATTTCTTGTAGCCCATGTGCACCCTAGTCATCAGCTCTTATTTTCTTCATTCCAACAGCCGCCATACCTTATATTGTTCATTCCATCGAAGCAAAGGGGAAATTTCATATCTAGTATTAAGTAGAAAATATCTCTGAGGCCGAGAATGCTTAGCAAATATTATTGAGTAGACACGTCATATTTATTAGATAGGAGATTATATGATGTTTAATTTAATTATTAAATCCACACATCATAGTCCCATTACACGTGTGAGTTGTGGAGCTTTTGAATTTTATGATGAGTGGGAGGCATTGAGTGACAACTAACGTTCTTGAAATCATATGGCTAGAGTAATTCGATTTAGGAATTCACAAAAAGTTATGATAATGATGTTGTGCTCCTCACTCCATCCCTTGGGAAATAGCTAAGATAATGATGTTGTGGACCTTACTGCATCCGTTGGGACCGTGTGGAGTAGATTAAACATTTATTTACGCCAGAGTAAAATTTTAGAAGATATATTATTGTAGTCCACTATACATATTGTACTTCACCTTTCTGGTTATAGTTGCAAACATGAATTTATTTTAACATAATTAATTAATTCTATAAAGTTGTTGTATAAAATATTCTATGAATTATTGCCAATTTTGTATATATAAAAAAAGTACTTTCATATATATATATTCTGGTTTGTTTAACTCTCATGTCTATATTTTGAAATATTTAAATAATTTTCCATTATTGTAAATGTTTTTTTTAATTATAATTTGATAATAAATAACGAATTTTAAATTCAATTATAAATGTATTTCAAATGGTTTTTGTGAAGGTTATATTGTTTTCTTAAATAAATGAATATTATATTTAATGTTCCAAATATTAATATTTAAAAAGAAAACACACACACACACACACATATATATATAAACAATGTATTCTTAAAATTTATTGTAATTAACTTCAAATTTTAGTATAAAAAATTTCTATATTTTATTTTCTTGTGAAATAAAATTTCTACTCTTTGGATTTCCACTAGGGAAACCCGACCAAACAAGTAACCTCAAATATTTCAAAATAGGAAAAGGCACAGAGCTAAGACACAAAGCTAAGACAAGAAAACAAAATCAAAACTAAAAATACATAGGCACATAGGTATGCATGCAATTTCTTGGGATCAATAACCTTTATTGTGATGGGATGGTGATTTCTCCTAGGAGTGCACCGAGGATCAAGAGGAGCCCCATTTGCCATTAAATTCTCGCAAAGACGCCCCTTGTATGACCAACATCAAAAATCAAATATTCCACCTTAGAAAACAACTAGGTGTTTGTTAGGATTATGTCACTCATTCGAAAGCTCCCATTCCACCTAAGTGATCTCTTCTCGAATTAATTATGTGGTCAAATCCCAGTAATGATTGGTTGAGCTCTAAAGTCAAATTTGAGCTCTAGGACAACCTATCTCTTGGTAGTAATATGCTCCTCACTTGACATTAGCTATTTGTCTAGGCATCAAAAACAACCAAAAAGATGAGAGGCCCACGTGACACTCGAATGGTTTAACAAGAGTGGAAAAGTCCCAACACAACCCCCTATTCTTGCCAATACCTTCTAGTGGCAGAGCCATCTTGAGAGCTAAAATGTCTATGGGATAAGAACAAGGAACCAACGAGGGATTAGGAACAAAAATGTATAAATAAAGAGTCTTAACATACCTAGGCCCAATGGCTCTACTAGGTTCCTCGGGTGCGGGCATTTACTTGACACTATATATATTTTTCATTATTTACTTGTATATATATATATATATTATAAATTTGTATTTTTTATAATCATATATTCGTTTATTTTCTTTTCGTTATAAAACTGCATTCAATTATGTTTATGATCAAATATATATTTTTGGTGTAAGGTATTATGAATTTGTTATTTAATTTATCTTGGTTATTATTTTTTATGTAAATCTTACTCTTTCGAAATATGAAAATGTATATTTATTTAACATACATTTAAATATTTCAAGGTTATTACTACTTTAACAAAAATTCTAATGTTACAATGTATGATTTTTAAAAAACTCCTAGAATTTATGTCTTTATTTTTAGGTTTTAAAATTTCACTTTAAATGGCATAATGGGTTCTGATTATTTTATTAATATTATAAAATTTATTTCATGTTTATAATGTGTATAAAATTGTATATTGTCACCATATATTTTTGTTGAAAGAATTAGTTTCACTTAATGCTAAGTGATGTTAAGTGATGTATGTATTTTTTTATAAAAAGTATGTTTTTATTTTAATTTTCTAAATTTCACTTTAAATGACACAATGGGTTGTGATTCTTTTATTAATATTGTAAAATTGATTCCATGCTTATGATGTATATAAGGTTGTATATTGCCACCATATATTTTTGTTGAAAAAATTAGTTTCAATTAATGCTAAGTAGTGTTAGGTGAAGATAGGTTTCAAAATTATATTTAAGGTTTAAGTTTTAGGATTAGGGGGGAGAGAGGGAGGGAGAAATGGTCACATAGAGATAAAGAGTGAGAGGGTTGACTGGGTAAGAGATGATTGAGACAGAGTATGAGGGACATAAACATATTTGAGGGAGAGAGAGAGCTAGGGGAGGGAATGGGCGATAGAGAATGAGAGTAAGGATGAGAGATAAGAAGAGAGAGAGGGATTAAGAGAGAATGAGTAATAAAGCGAGAGAGGAAATTAATGCAAGAGACAAGAATAAAGGGGAGAGAGAGGGAGGGCGGGGGACGATATCAAGAGAGAGTGAAAGAGAAAGGGATATGGAGAATGAGAGAGAGGAAGAGTGAGAGATGGAGGTAGAGGGCATGAGAGATAGGGAGAGTGAGTGATGAGGAGGGAGACAAAGACGGCTAGGAGAGAGAGGAAAATAAATATTGAAAGTGGGAGAGGGGGGGAAAGAGAGAAGTAGTGAGAATGAGTGTGAGGGTGAGAGGAGAGGGAGGGAGAGAGAGGAGGAGATTTAGAGAGAGAGAGAGAGAAGTGTATTAGATTGTGCGAGAGATGCATTCTGAGAGTGAGGAAGAGAAATATTGGGAGATAGTGAGAGAGGGAGATGTCAAGAGAGAGGGAGAGCAAGTGAGAGAAAGAAATCAAGGCATAGGCGAAGAGAAGGAAAGAGGGGGAAAGGAGGAGGAAGTAGAAATGGGGGGGGGAGAGAGAGAGAGAGAGAGAGAGAGAGATGGAGGGAGAGGGGGGAAGAGAGAGAGTAAGATAAAGAACGAGAAGATGAGAGACTGACAGAGAGAGTGATGGATAATGATTCAATATCATAATGAGAGTGAGGGAGACACATAGTAAGAATCACAGAGAGAGATTGAGAGATATTGTGAGAGAGAGATAGCATGAGTGAGATAGAGCAAAACATAGAGAGACTGAGAGAGAGAGAGGGAAAAATGGATGGAATGAGATAGGGCCCATTTTCCCTTTCAATTTATTTCACAATATATTCATATACATTTAGGATTTATTTCCTATGTGAAGTAATATTCTCGTTCACATTTATTGCACACTGGATTTTTTAGCTAGAATCTCTCATCTTTGGAACAATAAAGCTTTGTGAACCCTAAACCATAAACCTTCAGCATTTTATAGCATTTTTAATCCTAAACCTAAAGCCTAAGAATTCGATGAGATTTTAACAAGATTTTTGTAACTTTTCTTGATGTGTTTATTAAAATCATTTACTAAAATGTTATAAACCCTAAATCCTAAACCATAAGAAGTTTATAACATTTTGAGCCCAAAACCCTAAACTCTAAATGCTAAGTATTTTATAACATTTTAACAAGCGTTATCTAAATTTTTTAAGTGTTTATTAAAATCATTCACTAAATTTCTATAAACCCTAAACCCTAGACAATGAGCATTTTATAGAATTTTAAATCCAAAACCCTAAAGCCTAAGCATTTTATAACATTTTAATAAGTGTTTTGTAGATTTTTTATGTTGTTATTAAGATAATTTATCAAAGTGTTATAAATCCCAAACCCTAAACCCTAAACCCTAAACACTAAAACGTAATCACCAAACCCCAAACCTAGAACCCTAAACCCAAAAACCTAAGCATTTTATGATATATTAAAAATAATTTTGTAACTTTTATTTAAGGGTCTATTAAAAGAATTTACTAAGGTGTTATAAAACCTAAACCCTAATATTTTAATAACATTTTAAAAATTGTTTTGTAACCTCTTCTAAGTGTTTATTAAAAGGTCTTAATATATGTTTATAAACCCTAAATCCGAAACCCTAAATAATAAATCCTAAACTGTAAACCCTATAAACTAAACCCTAAACCGTAGGCATTTTAATAGTATTTTGTAAGTTTTATTTAAGTTTTTATCGAAAGAATTTACTAAATTGTTATAAACCTTAAACCATACATCCTAAAACCTAAACCACAAAACTTAAACCCTAAGCCGTGAAGCCCAAGCCCTGCCGAAGAATTTTATAATAGTTTAAGAAGAATTTTGTAACTTTTATTTAAGTGTTTGTTAAATTTATTTACTAAAGTGTTATAAAACCTAAACTATAAACACAAAAATCTAAACCCTAAACACAAAAACCTAAATCCTAAACACCAAAACCTAAACCCAAAACCCCAAACCCTAAGAACTAAACCCTAAACCCTAACAATTTTATAATATTTTACAAATTGTTTTGTAACTTTTATTTAAGTGTTCATTAAAATAATTTACCAAAATATTGTAGACCCTAAACACTAATCCCTAAAACCAAAACCAAAGCCCCAAACCTTAAACCCTAAACCCTAAACCCTAAATCCCAAACCCTAAACCCTAATCATTTTATACATTTTAAAATTTATTTTGAAACGTTTATTTAAGTGTTTATTAAAAGAATTTACTAAAGTATTATAAACCCTAAAACCTAACCTCTAAACCCCAAACCATAAACCCTAAATCAAAAACCCTAAGCCATAAACCTGAAACCCTAAGCCCCAAACCATGAACATTAAACCCTAAGACCTAAGCTTTATATAACATTTAAAAAAGTGTTTTTAATTTTTATTTAAGTGTTTATTAAAAAAATTTACTAAAGTGTTATAAACCATCAACCCTGAACTTTCAAGCACAAACACTAAACCCTAAACCCTAAACTCTAAACCTGAAACCCTAAACCCTAAACTCTAAACCCTAAACCCTAAACCCTAAACACTAAACCCTAATAATTTTATAACATTTTAAAAAGGATAGTGTAACTTCTATTTAAGGTTTATTAAAATCATTTACTAAAGTGTTATAAACCCTCAACCCAAACTCTAAACACCAAACCCCAAATCACAAACCAAATAAAATTCTTCTTTTTCACACGCATGAAAAATGAGGATTGGTATGCCATCACTCATTGGTAATATCAATAATTGCAAGATGATGGTTTCAAATAACTCCATTAAAATTTCCTTTCGGACATGAACCTTTATTGATTCAATATTGTATCAATCAAAAAATAATAAGTGCATCATTGACCTATTTTCCAACTTGCTTGTACTATCAGGAGAAACCCCAACCCAAATTGTGTTATTATTTTCCTAGACAATGGCTGAGTCAATAGATCTTCCACTGCACATACATATTTTGTATGAAGCTTCTTGTATAAAAACATTTAAGGACCTATGTTTCACTATTGTTTGTGATGGGGTATAGGGTGTGGCTTCCTAAGATAGCTAGAGGAAAACTCCAAAATTTATGGGGATAATGGGTCGGGGACAACAATAAGATGTGTGTGTGTGCGTGTATAAAAGGATAAATATTTAAAAAATTAAACTTCACCATAAATATTTGTAATTTCTCGTAAGTGTAAGAGTCCATACTATATAGTATCATTTCCATCCTTTACACTTACTAATTATGAAATCCTTCGGGCTATTGAAAAAGGGTCGAGGGATATTATCACCTCTACAAATGATAAATACAGAGTTTAATATTGAGATATTATACATTTATTAATTACATAATTTCTAAGATTAGAACCCTAAAGACCTAAAGTCCATTTACATTCAATTTGGAATCCGAAAACCTTATCATTGAAATTCCAAAAAATAGTTACATGTTGACTCTATATACTCTACTAAAACCTTCAATTAGCTTAATACTAAAACCAAAAGAGAACCAAAATTTTTTGAGATATTTTGAAACATTTAGCCACATGTGCTTCTCTAATTCTAGAAGGGCCACTAGGGTGTTGAGGAGTGGACTATTTTAGCTTTCATATCAATGATATGGGTTAAAACAACACCCACCATTATTGAGGAGGAAGGCTCTTATGTAGCCAACCCTCAATGAATCTTCCTAATGCAGTCAACATAGCTAAAGTTTATTCCATTGAATTTCATTGTAGCTTTTGGGAAGGTACATTTAATTTTTCACATTGGAGTCTTTTTCAAGTCACATATGATGGGGAAACCCCCTCCCCCACCCATTTTGAGGATAGTACCCAAGGGAAATCCTAGATTCTTCTGCATACATGTCTAGGTTAAAAAATATTCAAATCCTTCACAACAATATACTCATTATCAACTCAACACATCACTTATGGAAATAGGACTTAGGTGGGGAGAATAATAATCCATCACAAAAATACTTCGGTTAAACCGAATTGATGACTTTCACAACCTATATAGTGGCTTAAACGCTGTTTTCTTCTTACAATTCTTCGTATGAGTTCATTTTCAGGTCAAAGTTTTGAAATACCAACAAAACCAAATGTAGTGTCTCTCATATGGCTTTTAATAGATCATCTATAGAATATTTATTCCATATAGAAAAAAAAGTTGACATATTCAATTCTCAAGCAAATTTCAAAGAGTAGTACATTGTGACAAAGAGTAGAGTTTGCCTCCTACTAAATCTTCTATTAGGATCATTAAGTTCTTTTATTTTTCTATGCATTATTCTAATCTAAAGCTTGATGGGATGGGAATGAATTAGGATAAATTTATTAAATGATGCATTTTTGTCCTATTTAATGATTATTAAATGATATTGACCCTTAGATAGAATATGATACCACCAAATATGGTACTTAAAGTTATTAATCCCCGAAAACTAGTGCAACTCTAGGGGTAACTAAAACCAAATTCCCAATGTCAAATCAATAACACTTACTCACACTTTAGTTTGGTTCTCTTATGTCATAGGGTAAATCCTAGGAATGATTTATGATATTGCAGTGCTTTTTACCCAATATCTCTAGTACCTCATGAGAAACTATGTTCTTCTCCTCTATCTCACCATGGATACATTCTTTAGAAAAACCTTACCACAGTGAAACATCTCTTGTACCTTGTGAGCACCTCTACTCTTCAACTTTATCTCACCCGTACCTTGCTTGGAATCTATAATAGCATATCCTCTAAAATACAAATGAAATCATCTTCATCGACAAAATTTACATAATTTTACCCATGTGTGTCTTCAAACATACGTTCTTTAATCTATTATCTAAACTAAGGGAAAATAACTTTAACAATAAAATATTGAAACTCATAACACCATGGATTTATAGGGACTAGAGTGTCCTAGTTCTCATATACCCCTATCATTTTCAAATCGAAAATTTCTCTTAAGTTGATATTGGCCATTTTTTATTCTTTCTATTCCAACCACTTGTTTTTTAAACTTTGTAAATAGATGTTTGAAGTTTTCCATGACTTCATCAATGTCACCATTGCATTTGTAGCTGAATGAATTATATATATTTCCCTAGATTTTGTTTCAGCTTTGGAAGTTGATTGTGTTAATGAACCAAGAAATTCATCTTATCCCAAGGCGACTAGATTTATTTTTATATTTATCACCATTTCTTGAGCATCCCACAAATTCTTCAATCTTTTCTCGGTTAGGAAAACTTAACACTTAATTGAATGCATCTATATAAGAAATTAGGATTGTAGCAACTAAAATTTAAGCTTCTTTAAGAAAATTTTGAACTTTGTGATTAAATATCTTGATGAACTCTTTGATAGTTCAATGAAATCAAATATGCAAAGACAATATGCTAATTTCCCTAGAACAGAAGGTTCATACAATTTTTGTATTTCATTTTTTTTATGCATAATGGTGTATTGTTTCCATCAATTTTTTTAATCATTTTCCCTTTACTTCTTTTTGGTATCTCTGATTTGTATACCTCATGTACTTAGTAAACGCGCATTCATATAGTAATGAATAACTTTCACAATAAAAGGAAAATATAAATTAAAGTACCTAGTCATGCGTGCTTGAGTTTTAGGCTATCATGAGTAGATTTAGTTCCATAGATTGACTCTCCCCATGTGATCTCCAAGAGTGAAATCAGTGCTTTGAAAATGAAGCTAGAAATAATTCTATGGAAAATAATTCCCTTATAGTGGAGTGGATTTCTACTTTTTGCAACATCTTTCTAACCTACACAATTTAAATGTAGACCGACCATTTCTTAGTGCTTTCATTAACTAAGGTATCTTCATCCCTGAATTTTCATAAACTCTACCTTGGTAGTAACTCGTTACAATGAGAAAATCAGTCAAGTTAATGATGATATTACGAATAAACAATATAATGATAAATAACATGATTAATGAATGATAATACCTACTTAATGTTGTCAATTTACAACTCTAGTGGAATCATCAATGATAAAAAAACATAAATGGAACCCAGTATGGATGCGGTGGTATTATTCACCATTGCAATAAAAAGCTCGGTATGTTCTCCATACTCCAAAATAAATCTCGCATGTCTCTATGCACTACTAGCTCCAAAATTTTGCATTAGTTGGGTCGCTAATTTTATTGTCACATACATACCCTAGGAATGTATGTCCTTATGCCACCATCAATAATTTCTCCTACACTCAGCACATACTCATACATAGCTCACTATCGTCACATCTAAGAATCTAGTGTTGTGCCTCTCCTACACAAGACCATCAACACACCCAACTCGAATAAAGGCATACCCATACCGTACTCATTGGAAGGTCGTCCAAGTGAACTTTCTCTATCAACTCACCTAGATTCTCCATACCAAGGTCAATGAAGATAGCAAAAAAATTGTGAATCATCAAATCAATCATGCAACCCTCTCAAGGTGTCTCAATGCTTGCAGCATCACGTCAAGGTGCTCTACCGAGTTTGATTCATATCCATCTCCTATCTTTGGTCAAGTCGGTCCACTCTTGAGGTCCACAGATATGAAAAAGATTGATGCCTTCCTAACTCAACTAAACCACTCCCCAAGTGTCTTACACCAATGTCTCACCGCATATGCAACCAATCTTTCCCAACTCCATTATTTGATCTTTGATATGATGTCTCAAATTAGAACCCCACCTACAAAGTCTACTGTTAAGGGACCCATAATCCATGTGAATCAGGGATGCACCTCATCCATCTAGGTCATTTGATCCAAGATCATCAAAAAGTCAGATATGCTTTAAGACTACACTCAACAATGTGAAGGCTCTCCTAGTCACAACCACAAATCCATCAATTTGTCATCTGAGGCATCATCATCCCATTTCTATTGGTATTGAAGCTAAATGAAGACTATCAATTATATTAAGGTTATAATATTAATTGAATTGCACATAGCCAAAATCAAAGGACTAGAAAATGCTACAAAAAGCTTGCGTTAAGATTATGTAAAGTACTACTTACTAAGTATCAAAGCCTCGACCTTAAATTCAAATTCAATTCAAGGCTAAACATTCCAAATTTCCAAAAATGTGAAAAAAAATTTAAATTCAAATTCCAATTCAAAACTAAACATTCCAAATTTGCAAAGATGGGAAAATATTTTATTGAAAAGCATCTCAATCTTTTTGGTGAAAAAACCAAAGTTATTTGCACTAGAATATCAAAAGAAGCATCCAAGTTTTTTGGGAAGAAAAAGGAACTTCTTTGCACCGGAATTTCAAAAAAAGCATAACACTTTTTTGTTTTTTTGTTATAGACGTTGTTATGTACGTTGTGGTAAACTCTGCTCCGCTTCTCCTTTAACATTTAACCTATACCCCTGGAATCTTTATGCACAAGAACTTCAAAAAAAGCGTGTCAGAAAAGAGTGTCAGAAGTTTTTGTTATAGACGTTGGTAAAGTGTGATCCGCTTCATCTTTAACGGATCGCATCTTTTCTGAGATAAAGGAGCAGTGGCCTGGAATCTTTAAGTCGTTTTGAAATAGATAATCTTATTGTGCAGTGCATATATATGGGTAAGTTCAAGCGAATAGTTTGAAGTTTTTATGTTGACATCTTCCTCGTCTATCTATCATCTGTATTTACACTTCTGAAACCCCAGAGAAAACTTCCTCTTCTAACTTTCACCTGTATTCAATCATGTGGTCCATACTCACCTTCCTCTTCCTGTTTGTCTTCCTTTCACCTCACAGCCTTTCGTTGTTTGGGAAAAGCTGATGGGTACTTGGAGTACCATCTCGATCTTCCTAAACTAACATTTAACTCCTCTGCAATGCCTCCTTCCTCGTTCTTTTTATCGACGGCGAAAATTGCCCTTGAGGAAACTGAGATCTCGATTTAGTCGTATTTATGTGCAGACGCTAGTCACGAAGATCGACCGGCGCACGACCAGGAAATCAAAATTAGCTTACGATATTGATACTACTGTTTCCAGAAGCAATATTTCTGAGATACAATTCCTGGAGGGTTGATCTGTAAACGAGAACGAAAGATCTTCGAATTTCGAGCAGCTGTGGCGATTCATATGAGATACAGGCGTACCATATGACACTCAAAGCACAGTGTCTTGATTCAGGGTAACTGTTCATAACACGCTTCGTTGAGCACAAGTTAGGATTCCGACCAATTTCCACTCAAAAATTGAGCTCAAATCACCACACCATGATTGGTACTTTGACTGCAAAATTCGTCATCAACAACGGCCCCCGTGTGGCACTCAAATAAACCAAGATTTGCTCAATTGCGTGTGCCTGTGGAATTTCAGCAACCCAATTCGGGTACTTACTCGGACGATTTCGATCTTGCAGCTAAGTGTGTCCGTTGGGAATTAAAAAAAATTCTATATCAAGAAAAGGTGCGTTCTCTGGTTATTTTCTCTACTGATTTAAATAATTATTTACCTCGCAGTTAGTCATATTTATGTGCCATGTACTGATTTCTTTTCCGCCATAGTAAAACAGGATGGTTTATGTTTAATGGCAGAGATGGCTTCGAATTCGTCGAACTCACCCTGCGCTGCCTTCAAACTCAGAGTGTGTATTTGTGCCGTATTTTCCTCCGGAAGAACCTCAAAAATTTGCCAATATTCAGAAGATCTTCGGAGCAAGCAACGTGGCCAAACTACTTAACGATTTGGAGCCCCATCAATGGGAGCACGCTGTGAATTCTCTGGCATATGAACCCGAAGCTCGCTTGATTGATCCCGTTTATCGGTGCGTTGGAGCGATCTCCACGCTGCAGAGATAGGTGCAACAGCTACAGAAGGAAGTGGCGGCTGCCCACGCGGATCTCCTTCAGTACACCTCTGCAGCTGAGCGTGTTCTTAATCCACATAGTCCAGGCTCTACGATGCCAGCTTATTCCAGAGTTGACATGATTCATGCGGCACCTGTGGAACAACAACGGAAAAATTTAATGGAATTCCCTAATTTTAGAATTGGCCTGGCCTTGAGAATCATGCCTATGTACTGTATTTTTCAGCCAGGCCTGCCAGTGACGGCGGTAGCGGCAGCAGGCGAAGGAATTTTTTGTACATTTGTACAGCCATTGCAGGTATTTATTTTATATTCATATCCATATTTATGATTTATTCTTTGGTTTTGACCAAGAGCATTAGCAAGAAGGGATGCATGGATGATATTTGATACCGCCATGACAGGTATTTATTTCATATTCATATATTTATGATTTATGCTTTCATAAATGTTAATGTTTTTAGATTTTTATGTTTTGTTATTGTTTCCTCTATTTAGTTAATCTCCTTTTGCTCTCTTTGTGGTCACGAGGCAATCCCACTAATTCTTTATTTTTTTATTAGCGCTCTCTTCTTGGTCTTAAAGACTTTGGATTTTTTTAGTTTGTTTTGTTTGATGGTAATGTTCTTGTCATAAAACCTCAAAAACATTGTTAATTCTTTGTCATAAAACCTTATAATATTTGAACTTTTCGATCTTTTTGCTCTCATAATATCTAAACCTTTTTAAACTTTTCGATTTTTTTGATCCCCTTGCTCTCATAATATCTAAACCTTTTTAAACTTTTCTATCTTTTTGTTCTTTTCTGTTTGAAAACAAAGTTAGTTATTTGTCATAAAGCATCATAACATCTTATAGTTTTTCCAAGTCACAGTCTATAAAACATGAACTAATGTCTAAATGGCAGTCTCTCAAAGTATGTGAAGCTTCAAATCTATATCATTCCCTGTTTCACACTTTAAGTTGTTTTGAACTCTTTCAACATAGCATTTTCTTCTGAATTGATAGATCCTCCTACCACTTTTACAAGTTTTTGGACTCTTCACATATCTTGACTATATGCTTCAACAGGTAGTTGCTTCTCACTATTGTCATCCATAGGGTAGAATTCTCTTTTTACTCGAGTTATCAATAGGGTAGAATTCCCTTTTTACTCCCCTTATTTATTTGTCAACCTCAATTTACTTATTTTAAATTATTTTCTTATATTTAATTATATTTCAAATTTTTATATAAACAAATTTTTAATTTTTTTTTAATATTTGATTTGTTTTTCTAAATATTTAATTTATTCAATAAATATTTACATTAAATTATTAAATATATAACAAATAAAACTAATATAATATATTTAGAGTTATTGTTCTATATCCTATGGTATTTGAGTTATATTATTATTAGTGAATGGGTTTTTCACTTAATTATTGCACTTGAATTGTTTAGTTATATTTATGTTTGTATAATTATTTATTGATTTGAAATTATATAGGAATATTTTTGTAAATTTAATGTTTTGATTTATAATTTATTATTTATAATGTGAAATGATATCCTTGTACTATTTTATTATATGTAATTACTTATTTTTTGGAAAATGGACGATATAAAAGAATTTATTCATGAATAGATTTTTATTTTTATTTTTATAAGATATGTGAAATGGATGTGTTTGTTTACTTAAATATGAAAATAGGCTTAATTTATTTTTTTAAATGTACCTATAAATTGTATTTTTTTATAATATGATATATTGGTTAGGTGACATCACATTGATATTTATGTATAGACATTGTTTTTTATTTAAAATGATATGTATATGTTGGTGTATTTTATGCGTTTTTTTAAATGAAAGTAACTTTTGTTTGTTTATGTGATATGATGGTGATTCTTTTGTTAATTAGATAATCTGATTGCATTGAAAGATAATACAATTTTGACAATTTTGTACACGTTTAATGTCTACATATTTAGTATTATTTGTTTTATTGTTTGTTAGATGATATACTGATTGTGTTTTTTAGATAATATGCCTATAATTCATTTAACTGATAAGTTGTTTTTTTTTTCTACTACATGATGTGGATTTTATTTGTTAAATGATATGATTATGATAATGATGGTTATGCTTTTGTTTGTTAAATGACATGCTTTAACTTGTTTTATGATATGATGGTGATATTGATTGCGAGAGAGATAATGAGAGTGAGGGGTAGGGGAGAGAGTGAGAGAGCTAGTGGGGTGGGAGAGTGGAAGAGGGGGCAGAGGGAGTGAGAGGGGGAGAGAGGCAGGGGGAGCGAGGTAGAGAGGGATAAAATGGGATGGAAAGAGACAAAGATAGAGAGGGAGGGAAGGAGAGAGAGAGCGGGTGGGAAGAGAGAGACGGGGGAGGGGGGAGAGAGAGTTGCGGTAGAGAGGAGGATGGGGAGAGGGAGAGTGGGAGACATGGAGGGAGAGGGGCAGAGAGAGAGATAGATGTGAGGGGAGAGGGGGAGAAGGAGGAGGAGGTGAATGAGAGAGGGAGAGGGGAAGAGGGGGGAGGAGAGGAGGAGAGGGAAAGAGAAGGGAAGGGGGAGAGAGAGAGAGAGAGAGAGAGAGGAAGATAGTGGGAGAGGGGGAGTAAGAAAGAGTGCGAGAAAGTAGTTGAGGGGCAGGGAGAGGATGAGAGGCGGAGAGAGGGTGAGGGCTAGAGGGAGAGGGGGAGGGAGGCAGATTGTTGCAGAGAGGAGAGAGAGAGAGAGAGAGAGAAGGAGTCAGAGGGAGAGAGAGAG